>VUQG01013019.1:35461-52807 GCA_015106755.1 Etia nguti
GTGAGTGTAACAGTGATTTTGGAGATCATTTCTCTCAAATTATGCTGACAATTCAATACCCAAACTTTGGTCATTTAGTCATAAGATCCATAATTGCATCTGCTGTTGCTCAGATGAAAGGCTCACTGTTAACTATTAATAAAAGCTACTTTCAGACGCTCCCTTACTCACAAGGGGTCACCACAGCAGGTAGCTCCACATTTGATTTGGCAGATTTATATGCTTTGAGTCTCTTTTTTACACAAGTCCAAACAGATCTGTGTCTAAAAACAGTAAAAAGAATTTGCAGACTTTAGACTTACAGTTTAAAGTGATTGTCAGATTTTATATGTAAAATTTGTGACTAAGCTTTCAGAAACTGATCAAAATGAAAGTAAATAAATTAAAACTGAGAGAATGCTCACATTACTCTGTCATTAATCTGACAATCCCCGGCGAGGAAACACTGGGCAGGAGTAGGGGGAAAACTCTGTTTTAACAGGAAGAGACTTCCAGCATAGCCAGGCTCAGGCAGGTGCTGTCACCTGCTGAGGCCAGGTGAGTCATGAGGAGAAAGACAAGATGAACAAAGAGCAACCACCAACAACAAACAGGAAACAAAACAAAACAAACACACACAATCTCCTGGAAGTCCGAGCCTATAGCAGTATAACTGATCCAACCCTAACTATAAGCTTTATGACACCGTATCTCTCCTGAACCCAAACTGGGAGCCGTTTCCACAGAGGAGACAACTTATAGTTGAAGGCTCTGCCTCCCCTTCTACTTTTAGAAACTGCAGGAACCACAAGTAAGCCGTGCAGGCTTATTGAAGAGTACTCTGTAAGGATAACATGGTACTATGAGGTGTTTAAGGCCTGAAAGATCAGATGGATTCTATGAGGATTTTAAATGGATTTTTTTGATTTTACAATAAGCGAATCAAGAATAGCTAATGTGGTCTTTCTGTGCAGAGCCATTCCTAATTTTTTCAATATTCTGCATTTTAAAGGTGTTCCTAGACACTTGTTACATGGTCAGAAACGACTTTAAGGTACTACTCCTTATAACTTACCTTACTGGAGGCCAAGATAATGCCATTCATGGTAGGTTTTGGCACTATTTTTCTAAAGGAATATTTAAATGAGGGCGCAGCAGGTCTGAGGTGTTAGCTGGCTGAATAAATGGCACTAAAGTAAACAGTAAACAGCATGTGTGCTGGTTATTCAGATGCAAAAACAAACAGTGTTTCCCATTTAAAACCACTAACAGTAGTGCTTTTGTGCATCACGCTGACCTGTGGAGGATTTCCTTCTGTATGAGACCCGTCTTCGACACTTGGAGTCATCCATGTTAGAATCAGTTGCTTGTGGGTAGGTTGCCTATAAAGAGATGATGTATGATTAGACTGAACCAGTATAAAAAGTCAGAACATATACTGATGCACATGAAGTATCTGATCTCTGTTGTTCTAGAAGTAAAAATGTTCGAAGCATAAAACTTTTGTTGGTGGCAAAACAACAAGCTTCCTTAACTAAGGAACATAAACTCCTGCCTGTCTTGTTGGAACACCTTGTCTCTGTTGTTTTTGTTGTAATCCTAGCAGGCTCTTCTCATGTGTCTCCTCTGCTCTGTGTCCCTCTCTGCTTTCTAGTTCTCTGAATAAATAACCAAAGGTCAACACAAAGTGCACTCCCAGCTCTCTTTTTAAAAGATAAAACTAGCTCATTTGGATTCAAACACACATGATGCTGCTCTCTCACTTAACGCGTTATTACAGCCTCCCACATCATGTCTTCTGTCTAGCAATTAATACTTTCTCATTCTTGTCTTCCAGCAAATGAAAGATTACAGAAATTTGTCTAAAGTAGAACTGAATATGAAAGCCTATATTCCTATAATCGGTGGGGCCAGCCTTATTTAAGTTACCTTTGCATTTTCATCACGGAGGTCAAACGTGAGCTCCAGGTTAGTGAAAAAGTGGTCAGCGAATTCTGGATACATATCCAGCACCTCCAGAATGTCCTCCCTCTGAATGGTTTGCAGGTCACAATAACTCAGCGCCCGCACGTCTGCGCAGGATTTCCCCGGCTTTGCGTACAGGTGTATCATTTCTCCGAAGATGTCATTTTTGCCTAAAGAAGAAACAGGTTGGGAGGTTGACAGAGGAAGTGTCATCTTTCAGCTTATGAAGGACATTTATTCTTGGCAGAAGAGGAAATTCTCAAAGTTAAATTAAAGTTACTGGAGAACATATAGCATATATAACTTGTAGATGCAGTGTATTGGAGACTGGTGAACCTCTGCCTAAGAAACTCTCCCTCTGATGCTCTTCTTATACCCAAACATGTTACTGACCTGCCAATTAAGTTGATTAGTTGCAAAATGTCCCTCCAGCTGTTTTTCTTAAAATGATAACAATAAAACTGTTTCATTGTGACTAAAATATGGATTTATGAGATTTCATTGCATTTTTATTTACATTTTGTCTTATTTATGTAATGATCTACTTCCCTTGCAGACAATGTGCTGACTTACATGTGATGGCCCTTGCTTATCCTAACCCTATTTTGTCATGTGCTTTCTCTAGACCTTATTGGCTGTGTGAAAAGGGTCCTTAATGAAAAACAAGCGTATAAAAGACTCAGTAGGCTACACCTGCCCACAGCTGAGATGAGAGAAAAAGGGAGACCAGATGAGATTTGCTGTGATTAAATCTGGATGCTGTCGATAGCAGAATGCGGCTTCTGTCATCAAGCACTGCATCACACCACGTTGACAACCACACAAAATTTCTCCACTCTCTTTTCTTCCTCTGTCACTTCACATTCTTTGTCTTCTATTGCTATTCTCTTCTCTCTAACCTGCCCACTCGCTCATCCCTCCCCATTTCTATTGTCATTTGTCTCTATTTGAAAGAAATCGTGCCCTCTTATTTCCATTAACACATATTCTCTGTTACCCTCATCCCACTATATGTACTCCCCCACTGTGTTCTGTCCTCTCCCTTCATCTTGAGCATGCCTGTGAGGGAGCAGTAATCAGAATTTTGTTTGAAGTTAAAACAACATAGGGAGCTCAGCTGCCAGCCCAGCCTTATTATAGCACAACTGAGCCATCTTCATTTAGCTGGCCCACCTGCATCTACACTAATGGAGGTGTACTCAAGCAAATCTAACCAGACTGGACTGACAGGACTATCAGTCATACTCCTTTGAGGTTGCTTTTAAAGTGTTTTTGAGCTGGCTCATCAACTGGATTCACATGTTATCCACTAATTAAAAGCATTTAGATGTTTGCATACTTGGATGTTGTATCACTGTCAGCAAGTTTTCTGCCCTGTGAAAGCTCATGCTGGCTGTACTGGCACTAGAATTCATCAAACCCTTAGACATAAGAGTAAGGTTGGAAGAGAAAATGTTTTTCTGTTGCAGAAAGCCAAACATAAACAAAACAAAATTATACATTGGCACTTTGGTTAAACTTAGAAGTTTGACATCCATCTATATAAACCTATAATCAGCAGGTGGTTGATGAAAAAGAGAAGAAATCGACTAACTTAAAGCACACACTATATAGCTGCTGTTAAAGTTAATGTTTATGTCAATGCAATTCATATCTAACGTAAATCTTTCAATGCATAAAGTAGACCCACCCAGGATGGCCACCACAACGTCATCCTTTAGGATTTCAATGGAGCCACGGGAGACAAAGTAGAGTGCTGTAAGTACATCTCCACTGTGGACCAGCGTGTCTCCAGGGGGTGCGTGGGTGGTCTTGAACCTCATGGCCAAGGCCCGAAGGCAGCCCTTGGTGGCTCCGCGAAATGCTTTACAGCCTTGGAGGAGATTCTTGTTGAGGTGGAGGCAGATATCTGCCTGTAGGCACTCTGGAAAACCCTTCAGGACCTGAGTCAAAGCACACATGTGTATGGTCAGATGTAATGAGGAAGTATATTATGTAAGCTGTGATGGTTCTTTTTTCTTATGTTTTATGACTTTGGGTTTGGGGTGAAGCTGCAGGTCAAATTGACTTGATTTCCAGAGAAATTTGATACAGTTGCCACTTGTGTTCTTTCCTTCTTCTCAAAACCTACAATACCCTGCAGTAGAGATGGTCTGCAATGTCTTTTTACTGTTTTAGTGAGCCTCTGAGCAGCTTAAAATAAGAGGTAAACAGAACATTTAGAGACTGTAAAGCTGTAGATAAATGAAATCACAAAGTCAAAACACAGGTTTGACATTTAAGTCTTCTCTGTTTCTTTATGTACTCACATAATGAGAACCCTCTAAGAATACTAACCTCAGCGACGCCCGTTTTTCTCAATAGTCTGACCCTTTGCTTATCGTTCAAGGATAAAAACAAACAAACAAATACCATTAAAAAATACTGAACCGATAAAATGTGAAGCATTCCTACACATTTACCATTACAATAAGCATTTCTAGTGACATCACATTCAACTCCCTGTTAAAAGGGAGTTTTTCTTTTCCACTGTCACCAGGTGTTTGATTAAAACACTGTTGGGGTTTTTCTCTACAATTGTACTGTCTTTACCTCACAATAAAAAGTGCTGTTGAACTGAAAATTAAAACTTATTTCGCACTTACCGTTTAAGAACATTAAAAAAAAACAAAAAACAGCGACCACTGACAAAAAACTAAAAATCCCAGGACAACTTGAACTGACTGTTAATTAGGGTACATTTTCATAGACTGAAAGGCTTGAAAATGAGGTCTGAGTTCATTGGACATCACGAAGACATTTCTTCTTTTTGTCATTTACAAAATGACACAAGGACAGCAAAAGAAATGTTGCCTGAACAGGATCTCTGGCTCTGACATGCTTTTTGTTGCTTGCAACAAAAACTGATTAGTACATTTGGAAAGGAAAGATTGAACAACATTTGGCAAGCGCAGGTGCCACCGCGGAGCGCGCAGCCAAGCCTCCCACAGTGGGAGGGAAACCTGGCAGTGCCCAGCGAGGCTGTGCCCACTCTCACAGGCATGATTCACTCACTCTCTCTGGTACCAGATGAATATCATGGGGTTGTGTTTGAATACACAGATTTCATGCAAAAGGAACTTCAAGACAGGCCACATGCAAGTCTACGACTGATAGACAATTACTGAGGCCTGTAAGAAACATTAAGAATTACGTGTGTCTTCCTTAATAAAGGCATGCACAAGTCAATAATAAATATGTGATATGGTATCACCACAGTTGTGTACCACATAGCTATATGTCCATATATGCACAGTAAATTGTGTAACACCCTGATGAGCAGAACACGTCCACCAATTACATGCATGTCTGGGGCACTAATAAAACCTTGACACGGTGTATTGATGGTCTCATGGAGAAACTAACAAAGCATTACACTACTAATGTCAGACACAGCTAGATGAAGCTCTAAGACTGAGGAGCATCCGTATAAAAATTGTGTTAGCACATGTACCTCCTGCTCTTACCAGAGTGGTGGGGTCATTCCATTTGACATGAGGCAGACATGGAAAAGACAAACTTATATAAGTACCATGAACAGTTCATGATGACAAAAGCCTGAGTTACTGTATGCACACAAAGTAACAGTGGCTTTCATTCACTTGGTTATGGCTAAACATTGCACAGGACAATGAAAACATTGCACTATGCCAATGACATAGCAAGATAGGTTCACGCTGATGTGGTAAGAGTGTTTTTCAGGACATGATAGTTGAAACTCAGCAGAAATGGTGTTCAAAACTTCAAACTCACAGAAATGAAATTGAAAAAGGGGGAGAAGAAGCAGCAGAGAGAAAAAAACCCAACAGCAATTCCAGTTTTTTTACAGTTCCGTACCAGTGCAAACACCATCCCTCTCGTACCATATTCATGTCGATGCCGTTAGTGTACGTCCAAGCATGTTGGAAGTACTCCTCCAGCCTCTGCCTCAGTGGGTTTGGGATCTGGTGGAAGCGGATGAATTCTTTGACCCGCAGCATCTGGAGGTGATACCTGGCTGTACCTGAATACAACCTCTGGATGATGGCGGACACATTTCCAAAGATGCTGGCGTACATTAGAGCTGGGAGAGAAGCCATAGAGGTGACGGTTGAGTACAGATGGGTTCATCTCTTCATATATAACACCTACCTTGGGAGTTGCTGCTACTGCCAGAAATGCACAAACTGACGTCCTGTATGTGGACTGTGACTCCTTTACGTTCCAATTATGCTATATCAGCAGGTTTTAACAGTGCATTTATTTATAAAACAAAACACATTGGATCTTTCATGTAAAATGAAAACATCATTAGTTTCGGTGTTTGGCTTTCTGTCTTCCTAACTGTCTGTATGTGCTGTCATTCAGTTATCACTCACATCCAATGAGCATAACACAGATGGAAAAGATCTTCTCAGAGTTGGTGTTGGGGGAAACGTTCCCAAAGCCCACGCTGGTCAGACTGCTGAAGGTGAAGTAGAGTGCTGTGACATACTTATCTTTGATGGAAGGACCTGAGCTTGGGTCACTGTAGTTGTATTTTTTCCCTGCAAAGATATCAACATAATCATTTTTGTATCCTACTTTCTAAATTCAGCTTTAAAATAGAGAACTGAGGGAAGGCACTACTATCAACAGACAATACCTATTGACACCCCCAGGTTGTCCAGCCAGCCAATTTTATGCTCCAGGTAAGGCTTCTCCACATTTCCAATTGCGTACCAGATGCAGGCCAACCAGTGTGCAATGAGAGCAAAGATGCACATGAGCAGCATGAGGACAGCAGCACCATACTCTGAGTAACGGTCCAGCTTACGGGCCACTCGTACAAGCCGTAGGAGGCGGGCCGTCTTTAGCAGACCGATCAAAGTGGTAGTCTGGAACACAGGAGTACATGCTCACTTAAATATTCGCGTTTTAAATACTGTACGTTTGGATATGTACATGGTACAATGTGCTAAAATATGTGATACAGGGTGTGATGCTAGTTTACTCATCTCCTTATTCTACTGGGTGATAAATCCAGGGATGTGCAGGTATTCAGTGAGTTCAAAAAATCATACTATTTAAAATCTTCCTATTTTTTTCTTTTAGGCTCACGCAATGTAAAAAGAGTTCCTGAACATTTGTAATGTTTATTTATTTATTTAATCTCCAACAGGGAACAGTTCCCTGTTGGCAACAGGGAACTTGCAGATGGATAAATTATACCACACTTAAAACATGGCTAAAAGGCATTTCTCCCATCTCTTTTTATTTATCAGGCATTATAAATGAAAGCAGCAAAAAGCTAATAATGGCCAATAATATCTGTCTGCAAATAAATCAGTTGGGCTCTAATGGTTATCGGTCCATCAGTGATCGGGTTCACTCACTGTTTAGTTAAGCTTATAGGTGATTCTGACCAGTGTGTAACTTTTAGTTACTAAGTTTTTGCTTTTAGACTTATCTTTTACCCCCTATCCTTTCAACATTTTCCTTTCAAAACATTCAGCATCCCCACAAAGCAAAGTCAAAATTCAAAAGCTAAACCAGGGATTGCAGGTCTGATCAAAACACATGTGGTGGCTCCACCAGATTTTTACAACATACAGTATTAGATCATTCCTGCTGGTATAAACAGATCTTTCAAGGTCTCAGCATCCCTTGGAGTGAGCACAACTTCCCTGCCTCTAGCTCTACAAATCATAAAAAGTCAGTAAGCATCTGGCTTCTTAACAGACTGGCATGCCAAAAAAGCGTATGAAAGAGAGGAGGTTGCTTTGGTGATTCATCTGTTGGCCGATGAAAAAAAAGACTTCGATAACTGCATATGATGATGGCAGAATTAGCTTAAAAAAACAAAAAACGGAAATATCAGCAGCTTGGAACCTCCATCAAAGTCTCGAAGCCAGTGTGCCAATGTGTCCCCATTTTTGACACAATGAATACAGAGTGTGTGACGTGAGAGTGGAGCAGCTATTAGTGTGGCGCAATCTGTAAACACAGTACAAGAGACTGCTAATAGGTCCAACCACTACCTATCACACCTGGGAATTATCTTAATATCCTTAAAGAAGCACAAAGCTCTTGCAGTAACCGTGCTTCTTCACTTCTTTGATTGCCTATTGTTTAATCACCTCTTGTGCAGGTGAAAGCAAATACGACATGGATTATTCAAAGCACTAAAAGTAAGAAGGGGGCTTGTGGGTTTGTTGTTGTTGTTGTTGTTTTTTGAAGGCAAATGATTGATGAGAAAGAGTGCGTCTACATCATGGTGAGGAAGAGTGCTGTAGCTGCTTCTGATGGGTTCATTAAAGAGCCTCCATTCTTCCAATCTCACCCCTAAATCACCGCCATCTTTCATTGCAGTGTTCCCTTTCAGTGACAACACAGTGAACAGTGAATGAATCATGTATAGAAACAGATGAGCCTCAAATTATCCAGTCTGTGAGCGTGCAAGTGACTCTGAGTGACGTGCACAGATGACACAGTGCATGCTGTATGTGTAAAATTGATTAAAATCTTAAAGTAAGTTGAATGCATTTGGGGCTAAGAGTGAAGCTAAGGCTAACATTAGGAACAAACTATCTAAAAAATACCCAGAAAATATCCCTCTGGTCATCTGCCACTGTGGCTTTGCAGGCTCCCCTGGCTTTTAAAAACCAAGAGTCAGCCAAGGTTGTGATATAACTTTCTGTCTTCAAAGTGGTCACATTTCTTCTATATGACAAGAGCACTGCATGGCACAGAACAAGCCAATAATCCCCCAAATGCTTTGCTTCTTCATGTGATCTATAAAGAGAACATATTATCCACAACTATAGTACTGTCTGAGTGAACAGTTGCAGAAAATCTTCAAGTACAAATCTGTCTGTTCTTCCTGTGTGCACAAGAGCAGCAGGGCAAAAGCGAGACTGAGGGGGCTGCCTGTTACAATGAATCTGCCTCCTTTCTCTTTGTTTAGTACAACCATTGCTGCAGGTTTTACAGCATAATGGAGTTGGAGTGCATTTTTGTACAGTCTGCTTTAACCAAAGGGAAAACAATGCACATTTTACCCTCTGATTGGAGACAGCCTGAATGTGAAGCTGGGAAGCAATCCATTACACACGCCTCACTTGATTTGCATGAAAATATTCACAGAACATCTGTCATAGGAAAGAGGATTTGCTCATGTGGTTCACTTGACCTTAAAGGGTTAATTTAATATTTGTAAGCATAAATGCCTCTTTCAGAAGGGCAGATTCAGTAATATGATCAACTTTGTGGAACTTTCATGAAGTAGGTAGACACACTGGAAGCACAGTGTTTATGTAAATTTACTACCAGGCACGGAAGAGATGTATGTAACCACCTACGCACCCAGACATTTTGGCCAAAAATGGTTGGCTTTGTTCCGAGTTTACAGTGGTCTGCCCAGAATTTAAGGTAAATGACATTTGAATTGTGGTTTAGGTTCAATTTTTTCAGGGATCCTCCATAATTTGCAAATGTGTCAAATGTGGGCACTATATCCATGTGAATGTGGACATAATATGCAAACTATCTCATCTTATCACAACAGGACATTGATATGAAAATGATGGAGGAGTTGAAACAAGTCCTGTAGGCAAATTCGAAGCCACATCATTTTCTTCTGTGTGCCAGCCTGTAGTCAAGTCCAATCAAAGCAGGACATCACCCAGGAATTTCAAACTGCTATGCACCCAATAAAATCAGCAGAAGAAACCCAACAAAACTCTTAACACATTGTCAGATGTGGTTTCCATGCAACAAAGATGCATGAAATTAAGGCTAAAAATAGTTCCTGTTTCTGCACAGAGAGCTAAAATAACACACCTTAAAGATCAGAGCTAAAAATGTACATGAATGTATTATTTTCAGCTCCTCTTGATTGGAGGAGGTAAAAATACAACATTTGTATTTCAGCTCATCCTGACACCGTGTGCTGCGGATGCAAATTGTAAGTAGAACACATCCTGTCACTGCACAAGTCATTTGGCTGTATGATAAGGACGTATGTTGTGCTGTGGTGTCGCTCAGCTGTCTGCTCTTTTTTCCTCGCCCGCCACTCACTGGTAGAGTCTAGCCACAGACTTCCTCAAAGAAACACACACCTAATTGTAAATAAAGACTTGGCAAACCAGCAGGCTGACATCAGATCAGGACCTTGCTCTTAATACACACCTTAATCCTGGATATATCCTGATTTTATGTGCGTTTGCGAAGGTATTGCTTCGCGTATCGTGGAACCTGGAATTTTCACACATTGCAGTGGACTGCATTGCCAGATTTGCTCCTGGATTGATTTGAAAATGTAAGGAAGGGACTGGGAATCAGACCCACTCCAGAAACAAGGGAAATGCAGTTTGAAGTGTTTATGGCAGTAAAGGATTGGAATATTTTATTTCCTTTAAAATTTTTTCTTACTATTAAAATGTTTAATTTACACAGATTTTTTTTGTATATTCTCATGCTAGTAATTATGTCCTCTGCTGCTCACTTGCTATTTCACTCTGTAAATCACACTTTCTCAGCAGCGGTAGCTTGCTATGCCATCTCCCTCAGACGTAGAGTTTCTTGCAGGCAGAGCTGTTGGGCAGACACAGACCTTTTTAAAAGATTTGGATGGCCTGGAGCCGTAGAGTCTGGCTCTGATGAAAAGAGAGCGGAGGGAAGCAGATGCAAAAACGAAGTGTCAGATTGGTTTGGGAGTCTAAGCGTTCAAGATAAAATCTCAGAAAAAAAGACTGCCCAAAGTGTAGCCTGATGACACAGGGGTAACTAAGGCAGGCCTGATGCTCAGCAGCTTCACGGTGTAAAAAAAGAGCTCTTTTCAATTTAGGTTTCACAAAGCTATTTCAGGTAAAAACGAAAAAAAAAAACCCCTGTTTTCCTTTGGACTTCTTCTCTCACCCCAACCGGTCGTGGCAGATGGCCGCCTCTCCCTGAGCCTGGTTCTGCTGGAGGTTTCTTCCTGTTAAAAGGGAGTTTTTCCTTCCCACTGTCGCCAAAGTGCTTGCTCATAGGGGGTCATTTGATTGTTGGGTTTTTCTCTGTATGTATTATTGTAGGGTCTACCTTACAATATAAAGAGCCTTGAGGCGACTGTTGTTGTGATTTGGTGCTGTATAAATAACATTGAATTGAACTGAATTGGAAAAGTGTGTGTTGAGAGATGGAAGGAGTACTTTAAGAAGCTGCTGAATGATGAAAATGAGTAGGAGAGGAAGTTGGAGGAAAGTTAGTGAATCTGGAAGTGCAGAGGATTAGTAAGGAGGAAATGAGAGCAACTATGAGCAGGTTAAAGAGCAGAAAGGGAGCTAGTCCAGATAACATACTTGTGGGGCAGTGAACTGTTTAACTACAGTGTTTAACACAATCTTGTAGAGTAAGTGCATGCCTGAGAAATGGAGGAGTGTACTTGTACCGATTATGATAAATACAGATGGATAAAGCTGATGAGTAATGAAACAATGAGAAAGAGTTGTTGAAGCTAGGTTAAGAAGAGAGGTGACGATCAATGTGCACCAGTATGGGTTCATGTTGAGATAGGGTTAGGGTTAGGCACAACAGAGGTGATGTTTGCTTTGAGAGTGTTGATGGAGAAGCATAGAGAAAGTCAGAAGGAGTTGCACTGTCTTTGCAGATCTAGAGGAAACTTGACAGGTAGAGGTATGCTCTGGAAAGAAGAGGAATGAAAGTCAGTAGAAGCAGTTAGAAATGAGTGAAATCAGAGAGACAGACTCATGGATGTATTGAAGGATATGCAGAGGGTTGTGTGAAATAGGAGGATACTAGGAATAGGGTAAGATGAAAGCCAGTGATCTGCTTTGGTGACCCCTAAAGGGAGCGGCCAAAAGAAGAAGACAAAGGACCATACATACTATTGTTCCTGCTGAACTAATGACCTCTATCACCTGAAGTGTGTAGTGGTTAACACATTTGCCTAACAGGTGAAAGATCCCTGGTTGGAGACTGGGAGATGACACAAATAGGGTTGGATAAACCCACCAATGTTATCTTGTGTTCTAAATTACCTTTAGAGTGAGTTGTGATTTATTCTGTGAGTTCAAGTGCTTTTCTTGTAAAGGCAGTCAGATTCTCGGTCATCACTGTTGTTATCTCCAACTCTGCCTGGTTGATAATTGACTGATAAACTAAATAAATCCTCACCTCATCAGATCCTGAGCCAAAGATGAGCAAGTCAAAAGGGATGGCAGCCACCATGTCTATGAGGAACCAGCCTTTAAAGTAGTGGATGGCGATCTTGGCTGGGTGGCTGACCACCTCCTCATTGGTGTTGACGTAAGTCGTCCTAAAATTTATAAGGATGTCCACTATAAACATAATGTCAACTATCAGATCAACCACATTGAGGGGCGAGCAGGAATAGCCACACTCCCGTCTCCTCTGCTCCTCAATGTCATTGAGGAGGAAGGCAGCAGAGTAAGGGGTGAAAATGGCTGTGTAGATGACAAGCAGCAGGATCAGCCAGTCCCAAACTGCTTTGAATGGACTGTAATGAAGAATGGTCCACTTATCCATCCGTGGTGTCTGGAGTTTGTATTCAGGAAGCACGTCGGCACCCAGAGAAAGAACCTAGCGAAAAGCAAAGAGAATTGATTAACTTATAACATTTTACTGGCATTAACATTTTCCAACTGCACTGTGTTCAAATACACACACATTTTGGGAAACAAAAGTGTAATACGGTGCTTTTTCTTCCAGATTCTTTGCAAATTTGTTTTTATTGAGGACTTCACTGACTGCCTTTACAGTGTCTGGGAGAAGCTTTCTATTTCTATTTTTGTTTTACCACACCATCAGCAATATTTTCAGAGTGAAGGTTCAACGAAAAGGTTAGAATTTTAACGACATGGACATTTCAACGAGTCTGTAAGAAGATTTGAATCACAGGAAATACGGGATGAGCATTGTTTTTGATTAAAAGTCAGAACTGCTCATTATTTGCTACTCTGAGTTTCTGCTTTGTGAAGGTGCAACAAGTCTAAGGACTGCATGTTGGCCGTGTCAGAGTACAACGTGTGTAAAAAGTTTCGTTTTTAACTAAGTTTGAAATCAAATTTGCTATTAAAAAAAGACAAACAGGCTACGAGAAAAAGAAGAAAACAGACGAAGGGCGAGGTGCATGTGATCTGTCAGCCCCACACGAAAAAAACAAAACAAAACTTATCCAACTTATTATCCAGCATCTGTGGGAGAGTGCCAAGAAATTAGACTGTAAGTGACAACATCCTAGCAATGACATGCCATATTTTATGAAAGATAATTTAGGATAAGATGAGATAAGGAATACTGGAATATGTTTAAATGAAAGTTAAAGCCTATATCAATGTTACCGAGCACATGGAAAACGAATGGCCACAAACCTCCTTGAACTAATGTAATGCTGTAAACAGGTAACTGCTGCTAAAGGTGGTTCTACAAGATGGGGATCAAGGGGTGTACTTAGTTTTATTTTGGCTTTGATATCATAAAGACAACATGTAATAAGTCATCAATTGTTCATCTGAAATTTTAAAACCTGATAAGGACTTTTTTTTTTTATTATGCCCTTATATGTAAAACCTTGGAATTAATAAAATGTGTATTTTCTCTTTACAGTGACTGTATAATTGAAGATTAGGGCAAGTAAAATTCAAAAGTAAAGATTTATCGCTGTGTGAGTAATGCGGCTGTACATCATATAGATGCAGATGTAATGCACTTCACCATTATCTATCATCCACAAGAACATCTTGCACATTACTTTAGGCATGATTTGCAATAAACAAATGATTTATTTGTTAATTTGTTAATTTCAACATGTTTTTTTCTTGCCTAAGCAGGCTGCTCCAGTGCCTGTAAGCTTGCAGAAACTCTTAAAATTGAAGCTTCAGTTGAGGGAGTGATACCTTTTATTATCATTATTTGTAAGATAAGAATATTGTTTAATATAAGAACAGAAACTGAACATATCAAATCAAAATAAAATGACAATGCAAAAATAAGAGCATGCATAAATGTCAAAATGTATCATCAAGACTGGAGGTATAATCCATTCCGGCAAGCCTGAATGTCATCATAATTATCTCTGTTATTGCAGTCACCATATACTCCAGAACCTAATAGCTTTTAACGTGAATATTAAAGCAGTGTCATGGGACTTTTCGGATAGCAGTCTCAGTGACTTGGAGGTAATTAAAGGTGCAGGCAGGGGTACAGCTATTCATCTAAGTGTTCAACACTTCAATAGCTACAAATGCTCATTTTCACTGCTGATTATGGAAGAGGGGGTAGGTTTGGTAGGTGGGTGGGGTGGGGGTGTGCAGGTAAATTGCATGCACTACAAAGGCAAAGATACAATTATGCTGTGATGTATGTGAGTGAGCACGAGAATTAAACAAGAATGGATGGCCTTAAGTGACTTTATTTTGGCATTCATCACATTTTTCATCGCTCCGCTATCGCTGCCCTGTCACCCCTCTATTCTAACCACTATGACTGGGGAGGTAGGACCGGAGAACAGAAAGATGACGTATAGCACAATGTGGTGTGGTGTTAATAATTGAATTGGTTATTAGAAACCCCATCCCTCTGTGTTATGAGGAGGGTCAAACGCTTTTACCCTCTGATATGGGATAACCTTTGAAATCGATCAGAAACCAAAGGACAGTCAAAGGGAATGCATTCTATTATTCATCAAGCTGCCACTTCATTAAACCTGGATGCTTAAAGTGATGGTTTTAACTCAGAGTTTAATTACTGTTGACTTTGAAATAACACGTTAGATTCCCATT
Source organism: Etia nguti (assembly GCA_015106755.1). Classification (NCBI taxonomy): domain Eukaryota; kingdom Metazoa; phylum Chordata; class Actinopteri; order Cichliformes; family Cichlidae; genus Etia; species Etia nguti. Next base: position 50,209 of record VUQG01013019.1, read on the forward strand.
CTTGTAAAATGATTTCTGTTAGGAAGAAGTATAAATGTTGTGAAAAGCTGACACTTGCTGTACCGAGGACGATTGTGGCCCGATAGCTCACATGATCCCACAACCTGCTGGTTATCCTGAGAACGTCGGTTGATTTATCAGAGTGACAGTTCTAGATCAAAGTGTTGTAGACATCTGTTTCTAAATAAATGATCCCATCTTAATTATTTAACCTGCTTACAGTAGCTATGTGCACTTGGTGCAAATGAACTCTTTCTTGTGGGTTAATGGAAAGCTCATCCTGTGTTTGTCTTGGTTTCAAGCACAAATAAACATTAGCCCTCCCCTTTTCTGGTTTTTCTGGTCTGCACAGTCCACACTGAGATATCAGTTATAAGTGCATAGAGTGTTGTTTCATGTCTTTGGATAATCACATAGCTTCATGAGTTTGACTCAAGATTCAACCTCAGATAACCGCAAGAAGTTAAAACTGCTAAGTTGCGGTCATTTGAGCCTCATATGGGGATGAGCCACACATGCACTGAGAAGTTCAAAATGTAATAAACAGCCTGTGAGGTGCAAGTCTGCTTTCCTTTTTAGCTGATCAGTTTCCTGGGTGAAGCCTCCATCTGGCTGCAGTAGCTGTGAGGCGGCCAAGGCCAACAGAGAGTGTGTCTGCTCAGATGCCTTAATTATAACTTCAAATAAACTCTGATGAGTTCAAAGTTACTTTCAAGATATCTTCTATCACTTGGTTCTCAAAGTCAGGTGTCCAGAAAACCATTTACCAATCTAAACTATTAAGAAAAGTGATAGGATGAAAGTGTCCTATAGCTTTTTTATTTATTTATACTTTATAAAATGATCAATATGGTCAGCGTTTGAAACACTGGAACAACTGTGTGTGTTATCATTTTCATTTTGACTGACATATGAAGAGCAATGAAAAAGGATGCTGAGCAGACATTGGATTCCACAGAAAAGTATATTTTACAGCTATATTCCAGGAATTATGAAGCTTCTTAATGCTTTGACCACTCACACACAGCAGCTACTTCTGAGGTGTTATATTCTACCTCGTGTTACCCAAGTCAATTAAAACCATATTAAGCAGCCCTCTCTGACTTTGTACTTGTGTGAGAGGACAGTGTGCCGTGCTGTGGTCCGCACTCTCTCTGCCTCTGGCATCAGTGTAGGCCTGCAGCCGAAATTGGCTTTAAGCGCAAACAGGGGTCAGTTTCTGTGTCCTCTATCCATTACACCATTAATTGGCAAAATGCAAAACTGAGACCTAATCAGCAGTTTCAAGCAGCTCTGGCCTACCCCTAGGAATACATTAACTTATAGTTTCTGCCTCATTTGTGATGCCTCTCAGTCCTGGCAGGAAAGGTGAGAATGACCTCTTACACTGTTCGTAACTCTAGAAATATAGCCTGAGCTCTGGACACTGTCTGACAGCTGTAAGAGTACACTTGGCTGTCCACTGTGAGTTACAGACACCTCCACTGCTTTACGTATCATATCCCTTGAATTTCAGTTAATCATCCTGATGCTGACTGAGGGCACGTGGGAGCGTGCATGCAATCTGCTGATGAAGTGCTCAATCTGTCCAAGTCTGATTTGTGATGATCATAAATGATAATATGATGAGCGTCATATTAGAATTCTAATATCTCACTCTTCTCCAGTCTCCACAGACTATCAACAAATGACTGTTAAAATGAAATACTAATAAATACAGACAAAGGACATTCATTCTGATTTATATATATATATATATATATACAGTATATGTTGTTATGTTGTTATTCTTATTGTAGTGTTGCCTCCTCTGTTTGTGTGGGTGATAAATTTGTTTTTATGAAGTAGGTAAGAACCTTGAAATTACTACTTGTTTCTCCAAAAATGAAAACAATGATGTACTTTGTTTTATTCCCTTCACACAGTCCATAATAGTTTGTTTAAAATGAAGACCAAAATTCATGAGTCCTCAGATGACCCAACAAACAAAAAGCACTGTTTAACACAGGTTAGATGATTCCGGAGGAACAAGGTAATCCAAAAACTAACAACGGCCTGAGCAATATATGAAAACCACACAATGGAAAAGCACTGGCATCAAAGGCAGAGGGATGAACACAGCCAGAGAACATACATAATCAGACAGACTGTCAACTAACAATAGGAATACAGGACTATAAATACATTAGAAACTCACAAGACACAAGTGAAAAAAAATTAGGCTGACAGGATGTAATTTCAATGAGAACATTTTTGTTGCATTGCCAGGTTTTTCTCACAGGTAGTATTATTACCATTTTAAGGATCCAACAGATCATTTTATGCCTGTAATTCTAAACAGAGATCGACAGACCACATGACTTTCGTGCATTGCATTGTAGCTACGGGTGGCAGCAAAATCAAAACACTGCATCAAGCACTAGCATTTCCAGCACCGGTAACCATTAATTCTGCGGTTTTAATCCCTACCTGCATTTTATTTGCCCCAAAAACAGTTATGTACAAAACGAAGGAGAACACGGCAGGTCCGTACAAACAGACTTGACGAAAAGGCGAAAAAAAGGTACGAGGAAAAAATCAAAGGAGTGAAAGGGTTAGA
>VUQG01013023.1:7554-33981 GCA_015106755.1 Etia nguti
CGGGCGGCGGGGGGGGGGGGGGGGGGGCACCACATGCAGGGGCAGTTGGAATATTAATTATCTATTCAGCGAGGATTCTTTGCGTGTCTTGTTGCATGACAACCTTGCTTACATCCCTGGCCTTTGGGTGGCGCAGAGGGGCTTGTCGTAGCAAATGACAGTGACCTCCCCAGTCCCCCACTCCTCCCGCCATCTTCTGGTGGAATTGATTAGGCATAATTGGAGGGAGTCAGAATCTGAGGCAAGTGGCGCTAAATAAATTTGGGTAGTGTTAATTGCAGATTCCACTGTGTCTGTGTGTGGCAGTGTGAGGGGTAGAGAAACACTTAGCCACTGGCTGACAATAGAGGATTAATTGGTCTCCTCCAATGAACATAATTAGACTGATTGTTGGGAGAGATAAAGCAAAGGTTTTATGGGTGCAGCAGCACTGTCAGTGCTAAGAATATCATCTCTTCTCCTCCTGCTTTCTAATTCCCCTTTGTGGTGCAGCCCCCAGTACAAAGTTAACGCACCTCATTCTACTTTTAGTCATAGAGGAGTTGAAATCCCAGCATATGAGGTAGGAGTAGATCGCAGGTTCACAGTCATCGAGTCTTACAGCGATAATGTGTCTTTAGGGAAACAGTCTAATCTTCTTTTCCAGCTACAGTGCAGCCCATGTATTCCTGATCTTTGATTACATCAGTTTTTGAGCTTTTATTAGTCCAAAATACAAACAACAAAGAACCCTGTGCCTGATGAGGGAGCTATCATGCATTGAGATGATGAGAGGGAGTCCTGTCAGCCATCTAGACCATGTGAATCCAATTGTAACTGGGGTTCATTCCTACTCCAAGTGGAAATGATTTGGGAGCCCCAGAGCATTAGTCAGGCTTGGCCAAGACAATCGGCAACAACAACAGCAGAGACTTGTGGGATTTGGGGCCCCATCACCATCCCAGAAACTCACTGAGCTAGAGCTGGGCTGCATAGAGCTCTGACAGAGTCCTCTTGGATGGTGCCCAGGTCTCATATAGAGAAGGAGGCCCCAATAGACTTCTTCAAAGGGGAGGGCAGAGAGAGAAGAACAATACATTTGACAAGATTCATCAGTAGAGGTTAACCACAAACGGCTGCATGCTAGCTGCTACTATAAATATGACATGAAAAGATAAGATGAAAAACAGCAAATGGAGGAATCAAAGAACATGTCAGAGACTTTCAGAATTTATGCCTCACACACCATGGGATCATAGTTTGACAAGACAGGTGTTGGATTTCCTCGAGTAAGACAAACGATGTAAGGTAGTCTTAAAAGTGAAAGTCTTAAATTCTCTGATTAATTGGTTAGTATTCAAAGCATATGTTCACTTCCTCGTACAAAGCGCAGCACTGTGCAAAAGTCTTGAGGCGCCCCTCGTGTCTTTGTATTTTGCTGCCAAGCAGCTAGAAGCTGCTTGTAATTTTTTAAAAGTTGTCTTGAGTAAACGGTGTCCTGGTTTTTTTTAAGGTGAAAGGTTTTTTTTTCTTTTTCCCTTTTTTTGGACATTGGCTGCTTTTTCACTCATTTCCAGTCCAGTCCTTGTACCTGACCATTTTCAGAGGAATGTTTTTTTTTTATTTGTTGAGCCACTTAACACTGACCTGTGAATCATATAAAAGTAATCATACCTAATGTTGATTGATTTACTGTCTTTCCATGTATGTTTGCATAGATTTCAGTAAGTCGTTGGCCCTGTTTCTCGTTGTCCTAGAAAAATGTAAAAGAAATGAGGGGTGGCTCATGATTTGTATCATAGAGAACTTAGTTGAATTTATTTTTTACACATGAAGACAGTCTGGAGACAGACCTCTACTATGGGGACACATCCATTGTGGGTTCTTCTAGAGTCAAAACTCGTCTATTATGACAGGAAAATAAAACCCACACAGTATTTCTGCTTTCAAGGCAAATGCATGTTTTCATTTAATTTCATCAACATGTACATTTTTCCCTTTCTTTTTAATGTCATATCAAATATAATCTGAAGTGATTGATTGCACCAACATAACAGTATTTAGTGAGTCAGTCATGTGATCATTGTAGTGTGTAATGTGCTCCATTATTTTAAATTAACCTAGCATCTTTATGATTTATTCTGTAAATGCAGCACAGTGATTTACTCGGTCCTAAAGAAGTTGGTTATTCAATCATAAGAATATATAAAGCATATTGATTATTACAGCCTGAGGCATTTCTTCTCATATTGTAGGTTTCCTTTCATTTTTTGTGTCAAACAATCTGTAACTAACTGAGGTCCAGTGTTTTAACTTTAGCTTCAAGTCATTTTGAAGCAGTTATTTTGATAATTGATATAACATTTTATGTTGGTGATTTATTAATCTTTCTACGTGCCTGGTACATTCTGTCACTGCTTGCATTTGATATTAAACTGAAGGGTAAATATTTTCATGGTAATGTCTCTCTATGTTCAATTAAGTCGTGTTTCTTTTCTCAATTTTTCCACCCAGGAGGTGAGAAAGCCCAGTACAAGCCGACCTTACTTGTTAAAAGACATTTTCTAAAGTCCTCAAAGAAGTGGAAACATCTGCGCAAATGTTGTTTCCATGGACACCTGTCATGTTTCTGCCTAGCTCTGAATGAGAAAAACAATGTCGGGTTTCTGACCTGAACCAAAGACTAAAAAAGTCAGCAAGGTTTTCTGACTGACAAGGAAGCAGCCTGGGGGGTTGGCTGAGCTGAGCAGGGCTGCTGAGGGCTGGGGGTTGAAGACCTTGACTCCTGCACCCGTGGTGTGATGGAGAGACTTGGCCTTGCAGCAAAAAAGAGACGGAGGCTTCTGCTCAAAGCCGAGGTACCTCGGGGAAACATTTTGATGCATGATGGGTGGAATAAAATAAAATAAAATGGGATCAACCCGGGCAGCAGCAGTTATTGGTAGAGGGGAGGTGGTTGCTGTAGCCCTCTGGCAACACTCAACCTAGGGCTAGCTCTGCCTTCTATCTTCTATGTTTTTCTATATGAAACTCCCACTGGTGCCCTGAGAGAAAACGGGCTGTTTTAAGATGTTCTAAAGAAATACTAGCAGATCGACATATCCGTTTTAACTCAGCTGGGCATTAAACGGGGAAGTGGCTCCCCTTTGAGGAGAACTCACTGACCTTGGCAGGAACTCTGAAGGATTACAGCCAGATTCTTCACTTTCGGGTTTCCTTTTGTGGCTTATTTTTAAGGTGCATGCTGAGTTTTTTGGTCACTGACTTCATCATCTCATAAAATTGTTACTATGACAGCCTAACTGTTAATCTTTCCAACTCCAGTTTTGTATTGTTTTTTTTTCTATTCTCTACTTTATTTGAATCCATTCTGCCACATGGCTTGGTAATAAGCTGTGTTTGGAGTGGACTGTGACAAACTGTTTCTTTTATAAATACTGCTCTCTAATGGATGAAACTACCTTGGTGCATCATTTCCAACTGATCCTATGTGATGGTTTGTTGCTCCCTCAGTGACTCTTTCTGCCAAAGTAGAGATTCCACGAAACAAGGGAGAGGCGGTGATCCAGCACATTAACTGGAGAGGCCAACTCATTGTTTCATCTCACTAGCTGTTTTGCCTTGGCTGCTAGGTGGCTCCCACCCGGCCCCAGTGGGGTTGTGACTGCTGACGGTTGGCCGAGAAGTCATGGCCACAGATTAACTCTGCTATTTATGGCCCGAGCCCGTCTAACTGCTGCCCCAGAGATGGGAAATATTGCTCACTTAGCAGGATTACTGGGTGCTGTAATGCCCCAAAGGCCTGCTTTATGGCAGGCCATAAATGTTCCCAGGGAGAGGCAGCGAGAGTCGGATTGATTAGCGCTCCGGACGAAAGTCGATCTGTTACCCACGCCCCACTGGGGAAGACTGTGATGGATGCTTCCGGGAGGTGGAGAGAGGCAATGAAAGGGAGGGGAGGGAACTTTGCTCCGCACCATGCCAGTCCTACACATCCCCACAGTGACACAAGATGGAGGGTTCCTATTGCTCGCAGGGCTGCAGGAGGTTGTCAGGCAGTCACAGAGCTATAGCCACTGTATGCAGCGGCCCTTTGCCATCCCACTGGCAGACAAATGAAGAGGCGACCTTGCCACATGCTGCCATTTACCAAGGTCCCCCTTGACACCTTGCATCCCGCAGGCATCTGTCATTTCAAAAGATAGACCCCAACTGCACCCCACACCCACTTTGGGGCAGTCATTTGCTGCAGTAGACAGTCTGATATACATGCAACAGCAGGTCTTTTTTGCCTTTCCTGGATGTCATTATTGCGTGGCTACAAAAATATATTAATGTGGTGAACAAGCTGAAAAAACAATGTGTTGCTTGCAACCTAATAATAAACATAAAAATCAAATTAATGAATGAAATAATAAACACTGACTTTAGTCAAGAAACAGAAGGAACCACTTCTAGCTGACTTCTTCAACTCAAAATGGTTGTTTTAATATGAATTATCTCTGGTTTTCTGAGAAGTTAACTTATACTATACTACTATAATAAATGTTCAAACGACACAGAAATAATCTAAATGGACCTTTGTTACAGTTTAGTAATGATTGATTTGACATCTTTAGTTTTGGGAGTATAGCCCTTTATGGCTACAGCAGCGCTTGTTTCTGGTGAACAAGGACGTGTTTGTGGACATCCACCCAACAGTTGACCATCATCATCCGCTCGGGTGCTGTACCCTGCTCCAGGATTATAATGGCATTAAAACTGCCATGATAGCACTGGAACTGTCATAAACATGACAGTGGCATTCTTCCGAATAACACAATGCAAATATAGATAGGAATAGGAATTGATTGATTGTTTTTAAAATAATAAATGAAAAAAAAAGCCTGAAATGTATCAGCTTCATGTAACTATAATTTATGGCAGAGTTGTTTTTGTTCTCGTGTTCTACTTGTTGCACAGTCTTCCTCGCTTAGATAATGTTGCCCCATAATGACTCTATGAAGACTTAGTATTTTGTCTTTATGTACCATTATAGAACTTTCTGCTTTTCTTTATTTGCTCTTTTGTACAAATCCACATTAAGATTGATCAAAATCTACAAATTAGTTTGAGTGTTTAGCACGTAACAGCTCAGTTAACACAGCATCTGTAACGAGTCAGTGCCAGAGGCAGTAAATACTACAAAAATAACAGCATGAAAGCTAAGTGGTAGGACAACATGTACCAGCTCTCTCTCCCCAGGTAGTACTGATTTCGTACAACATGGCGCTATGCTCGCTACACCTCTCACCTCATCCCTCTGGCTCCCTGCTGTTCTTCAGTCTCCCTGACATACCTACACAGTTGGACTGCAGCTGCCCTTATACAAGCCTTCCACTGGTTTCAATATTTTCCAAATGACTGATTTGAGATATTGGCTGCGTGTGTCTCTAGTCTTTTAAATACGTGTGATTTATGCACAATTGTGTATAATGTGCAAATTTGCATATGTATGTATTGTATGCACACACACACACACACACACACACACACGCTCATACAAATCAATATGGAAATGATTATGCATATGGGAAGAGTGCAACTGAGAGGGCCACAACATCACCAACGGTTTTTCATATTGTTGGCCGTTGTGGCAGATAGCACGATGAAAGGGATCAACAAAGTGACCCAACAGCTGATGGAGCTCTGCTTGTTGAGTTTATGTGTGCTTTTGTCTTCTCTTTCAACTAACACAAAAATGTTTTATGTTATTTAGTAGACTGGACGCTCTGGGGAGCCTGCCTTTCATTCTGATGCAAAGTCCCCATGACTTACATCTGCTATTGAATTACTGAAAGAACCACATCAGCAGGTGTTTTGGTTTTGTTTCAAACTGTGCTTGTGTGCCAACTTTGGTTTATGCAAAAATAGTTTAGCTCTTTCCTCAACTGCACCAGCCCTTTATAAACTTACACTTACACAGTGTAGTAGGTATACAGTTAGACTGCCATTATTTTTACTGCTCTTAACTTCATAATTTGCCGTGTTTCTTTGTTCCTACAAGTGACAATCCAAGCTTGTGTTTTTGCCACCATGCTGGGTAGGAGTTGCTTTTCTTGTTTAATGTGTTAAATCACAAGAGAGAGGGAAAAATGCCTGTCACACAGATAAAACTGATTACAATGCTTATCAGATACATGCACATAATTATAGTCATAATGCAAATGGAACAGCAGTCAAGATAACACAAAGCCTCTCCACCATCAAAAAGCATAGCACGTGATGAAGAGATAGCGTATCATAGCTGGCAACTGTTTTTGGTAAGACAAAGCAAGCATGTCATGAAGTAACAAAGCATGCAGCATGCCAGAAATGCTGGTCAATAAGCAGGAAAATCCCCTTAGTGGCTGTCTCCATATCTGGAAGAATCTGGACTATTTGTGTAGTTGTTACTTCTGAGTATGTTTTGCATTGTGAAAGGTTTTCATCATCAGTATTGACTTGCCATTGGTAGTACTCAGCTCTTGGTGGTTAGATGTAAGCCTACAGAAGCCTCTTTAAGCTCGGAAAAGCCTCCTTGTCTCTGCTTGCACTTAGAATGTCCTTTCTTAACACACTGAAATGCACTGCTGCTGTTACTGTTATGTTTGGAGCTTAATAGGCCAGCCTTATGATGTCACGCATCACATGCTACACCAGAAACTCTGGGCAGAGATTGGATTAGATTATTAAATTGAGAACTGGAAGCTTATTATATTTATGTATTATATTTATGCCGCGCATAATTTCTGGAACCACTGTTCACCTGATCTGTAGCTGCTTTAAAATTTGTGTTTTAAAATTTGGAACCAAACAAGTGCAGTAAAAAAGGATTTTGTGGAGGTGGACACATGATAAAAGTGATTTTTGGTGCTTATCTGGATTGGCATATTTTCTTTGGTATTTGGTAACTCAAATCAGGTCACAGACAAAATCAAACTAGACAAGATCAGACAAGATTTTATTTATTCAGCCTATTGTTTTTATGGCGTCAACTGGGCATGAGAGTCATGCTGGTCACACCAGCAGATGCCTGTCAGACAGAGGCACAGACAGAGGTAAGCATTCTTACAGATATTAGGTCATAGCCTTTTACAGGGTTGCAATAAAAACTGTCACTTAATATCCGTGTATAACCTGTTTGGTAGTATCACAGCAGCAAATCCAGTCCACAAAAAAAAGTAAACCGATGCTGATCTCTGAGCCAGCTCCTGTGTTTGTTCAATAACATCACCACTTGCATAGTTTTTTTCTCCAACAAGGCAGATGTACTTCTGTCTCTTTGTTGTTTGTCAGCAAAATGATTCGGAGCCTACCAAGCCAAACTTCATTATGATGGCGACATGAAATATGTGCAAAGAAAATGTCCTTTAAAATTTGATGTAGATCACCAACACTAATAGTAATACTAACAGCACAAACACTGTAGAGTTATACCTCTTCAGTGTTTGACTTAAATAAATGAACTTTCTTGTTTCAAAAAAAAAAAAACAGAAGAGAGAAAACATGCTACATGCTAAAAGAATACAAAATTCATCAGCTTGGCAAAGGTCTTATAAGCTTTGTAACAACTGCTGAATTAACATAAATCATAAAGTAATTGGGGCCTAAGCAATGAAAGTAGGTCCTATTGATATTATTCTGTTTATTAATATTATTATTTCTAAAAAATAAATAAAAATAAAAATATTTTTGAGTGAAAAGAAATGGTAGAAAAAGTTATGTGTATTTTATAGGCACAGAGTGCAAAATGCCTCTATACCACCCCCAAATCATTAAATAAGTACCTTAAGACTCATGTACAAAATTTGGTACAAACAACATCCCTCGTACTTTAACAAACACCTCCTGCAGATTTTGTTGGAGCTTTACTTTGCCATGGCTTTCACTAGACCTTGTTCATGACAAACAGCCAAGTTTTTGAGTTTTCACTGAATGGTGTGTTTGTGGTACCATGGCACATTTCAGTCATTCACTGAAATACGTTAATGTAATTCACATCACTTTGTCAAATCTGGCCCACACTTCACATGTGTGATGATAAGAGCCCCAGCCTGGACACATCTGCATACCTATTCAGTGATAGTCAACATGGTCATATCATAATATCAACAGTGATAGTCAGAAGGAACAGAAAATGACATGTTTAATGCATCAGTGTACTCCTCCTGGCCTACCATAACCTCTGATCACCATCAGAAACAAGAAATGCACATCTCTTAAAGCTTTTCCCCTCTCAGTGTTGTTATGAGCAGTAGGCAGTCTTTGATGTGTCATCAATCAAACCCAGATGAGCAGACATTCACATCCCTGTAAATACACACTGGGGATATAAACGTAGAGCAATGTGCCAGGTTGTGTTTGCTTTGTGAGCTCCCTAAGGCCTGACCTCCCAGTTCTATTTATGAGGACTGTTTACACAAGGGAATAATTTGTAATATTCACTCGGGGCTTTGGAAAAAGATTAGTGGGACAAAGGGTAAAAAAGGGATCAGCAGTTTTTTTTGCTTGATACGAACTGTAGTGGACGTTTAGTTTGTTTAAGTTCACCCTTTCTTGTAACACGAAATAAAGGGCTTGAAAATAAAAGTCACATGTACTTACAAGTACTTCAAAAAATGTGGAGGAGTAGAGTATCTGATTTTTGACTATCCAATAATCACTGTCTGGAGTCGGTAGATTCCTACTATGAAGAGGATAGTGGTTGTAGCCAGGCTGAACGCTGAAGTTATTCCACTCTTGAAAGCATGTCAATGTATCTATACGAACTTCTCCTGAAGTTTTATATTCAACATATTATTTGGGGAAAAAAAGTAAATGTTTGAGTTATCTGGTTGGGTATTGGTTTCCATCAAGATGAAATGCAACAACATCAAAGCGTACACCACTAAGGACTCTGAAAGTTGTTCAAGATGTTGTATGACATTGATTGGACTTTCGGTGAGATTGGCCATGCAAACTCAAAACTACGAGTCCTGGCCAGGTTGTGAGAGTGAATGCAGAGATTTGTCCTTGAAGAGAAGAACTTTGCTGTTAAGAGGTTAAGGGAAGACTAATACAGGCACTGAAACTGGTTTCCATTTCGCTCTAACTTTAGCTGTATTCATGAACCATTTTGTAAATATAAGGTACAAGCTTATATTAATTAATATTCCATAACTTCACTATTGAGGTTCCTAACTATCTATACCTTTAGCTGGTTCAGCTACTTTATATACCTTACTTTCAGACTTGAAAGGTGGAGAACTGGTTCATGTGCTGCTCTCTAAACCTGGATGGAGTACAAGAATTGTATTGTTGGTGGAGTTGAAGTTTAGCTACAAGATGGCAAACTCACAAAAGAATTAGCTCAGTATATTGCTCAGCTGTTTTAATTTTCACAAAGTGCTTTGCAAAGGAGAGCATTTTAAACTGTATTACTTAATAATCTGTTTAAGTGTGTGTGTGCCTGTGCTTGTTTAATTTTGGGGGTTTTTATGATGTCATCCGTTTAACTTAAGTTGTGGCATTTTTCTTAAGATACGAGACTAAGACTTGGTGAAATCAAAGCACATGGGGGTTTTTTTTGCAGCACCGCGACTCTGGTAGATAAATATACACCTGTAATAATCCTACACATTAATCCACAGTGAAAATACACATATAGTGATTGCTAAGAAAAACTCAACTGTTAGCATTTTTTTGCCCATATGGTGGCATAGAAATTAATCTTAGAGCTTTGTGATCTAAGATGCTGCATTCAAAGCAACTTCACTCAGTAGTGAAATTCCATGCAAACATGCTCTCTGGCCTTGCAGCTGCTGCAATGTAAAAGGATAAAGAGAATGAAAGAAAGCAGAGGATAAAAAGCTTTCTATCCCTGGAAGGTCAAGTAGACAGACAGTTTTACTATCTCTGTGACAATGGCTCTAGCAGAGATTCACTGAACAGCAGTGTGATAGAAATCGCAGACAGGTAATGGTGGAGCTGGAGAAGGAGTGGGGTTTTATGGGAGTAGTTTTCCTCACACTACTGCTACCCTATAGATTTATGTGATTGGGTCCACTGTCTCCTTCCCTTTGATGAAATTCAATGGCTAGACTGTATGCTAAAGTGGTTCTAAGCTTTAAAACAATTCCTGGGTTTTTTGAAAGGTTATGATCATCTAAACAGTCAAAGAAGGCATGCGTCTGTGTTAAATCTAATATAGCTGTAAGTGTAATGTAATGTATTTGCATCATCAAACTTTACTGAGAATGGGCTGATGCATGAGTCATTCATGAGCAATCGGCACTACCCTTTGAAAAATAATATTTGTCGTCTATTGAGTGTGTCTGGTACAGCTATTAAGCTTCTTACTTGGCAAAGTTGTAGCATAGTCTTAAACAGGAATTTAGAAGTTTCTGATCCAAGTTTTTTTTGTGATTGTTGTCAAAGCAGAGCACAGGTAATTGTAAAGCAGACTTTGATGTCTGTAGTCCACTTTTTGCTCTGTCTAGCTCGCTCGTTGCTGCTTTATTATGAACATAGAGCCTATAGATATGGGCCTTGCTGGTTAGCAGATTAGGTTAAGTGAGATTTAAGGCAGATCATTTGATCTCCTGCATCTTTATCTGATAAACAAATGTCCAAACACACAGTAGCTGAACTGTCGTGGCTGCTTTCATAATGGAATATGCTTCTGAGGCATTTGTTTGCGGTTTAAGGGGCAAAAATGCAGCATGCATTGCACTTTTAATAATTGTGCTTTTGAGTTTAAAGAGGTTATATTATCCACTGAGGGGCCTTTATCAGTTGAATTTACTGCCATAGGGATAACTGCTAGTTGACTTATTTTACCTACTTAAAGCCTAGAAGATGCACTATTGTCAATTCTAAAAACTGATAAACAGAAACTCAGAGATTTAGCAGTTTGGGGTGAATAAGTATAATTTCTGCTGTGGAGCTGATAAAATGGAGCTTCCTAAATGTGTTAAACCTTGTGAAAGGAGTTTTGGTTCCTGTAGTTGGTGTCTAAATCTAACGAAACAGCATGTGGAAATGAAAACAAATAGTGAGTCAAAAGTAATTTTAGCCCAAAGGATGGGTTTCAGGTGTAATGTGTGACAACACGTTTTGTCCGTGTCTTATTACAATGAGGCTTGTTCAAAATCTGGTGAGCAATCCAAAGAGATTAGCTTTAATCTAAGTAACTTCTCAGACCAAGTTCTAAGTTAGTACCTGTTTAGTGCTTCACATTATGAAACTTGTGCACTGACCTTGAGCGGTCTCTTGTTTTGTTTGCATGGTGAATCACTGTTCTTATGTTTTAACTGTTGCCTCGATTAACATTAGCAGGGTAAGAGGATCAGGACCTTTGTTGCTGTCTTCAGGAGAATGTCATGCTGTTGTTGTGGTTTGGGTTACTGCGTGTAGTTGATAGATCCTCCTCCATCATCCTCCAGGCCCTCCCGCCAGTCCCTGGTCCAGCCTGGGACTTTGAAGGCTAGCTGTTAAGATTCAGCAGACAGACGCCTCCTCGGGGGAACTGACATCATTAGAGTAGAGAGCAGATCCGAGCTTCTCTTCAGCTTCAACAAGGGAAAAAGAGAGATAAAGAAAGAGGGAGGGATAGAGAGAACGGAGGGCAAATTTAAGCAATGCAAGGTCAAGATCACGGCACAATTACCCTGGTAGCTATGTGCCCTGGGAGGCTGAAGCCCCTGACTTCTCACCCTGCCGAGGTCGAATGGGCCGCTCCTCGGGACAATAAGCATCCCAACATCCTCCTGTCATTTCTTCATTCACTGCTCACCTCACTCCTACTTTACCGACTCCTTCTTCTCCCACTTGGTAGTTCATATGCTGTGAGCTCGTGACATTCATTTGCAAGCTTTTACACATTGTGTTTCCTACAGCTAGATTGCATTTATGTGTTGAATTACTGCTGCTGTTACTGCCATCAGTTGGTTCCATGAAAGCAAGTGAGCAACCCATACTTTCACACGCACAAGTCTGAACAAAGCCACTTTACATGACAGAGACAGTGTTGGCATTGTGTTTTCTTGGAGACTTGGAGATGGATCCTGTAACACGAGAGTTTGTTAAGTATATGTGCTGATGTGCACGGTGTCGTATTAAGGATGCCTGTGCTGTACTGAAGAAAATGTGGGTACTCCTGAAACTGGTTGTCTTGTGTCCAAAATTAGTGTGAATCAAAACATTTCAGAAACTTCCTACATGTTAATCTTGTTTGTGCGTCTTAAGATCTGCAGGTCAAGTGAGAGCTCACACATGAATCATCCAGGGCATCCACATTAAACTGCAAAATACAAGACAATTATACCACATGGAAACAGGCCTCCACAGTTGCCAAATATTTGCCTTAGCTCAGTTTGCTCTAGCTTGGAATTTTTTTTTTCAATGAAAACAAATATTGCAATTTTAAAGCTTTAGCAACAAGGAGAGCAGCATACTTTGCATAATATAATTCAGCTGCATGACATTGTATGATGTATTCAGACAGGTAATGAAATCACTCAATTCCACAACAACAAGAGGTCAGGTTACTATTCAATCAAGCCACATCAACGTATTACACTTTCATGCGGCACAGATTTACATTTAAACTTTAGTAAAATCCTGTGGACTGTTCCATATGTTCCTAATCATGGACGGATATAAGCGGCAGCTTTACTGTAGAGGCCTAGCTAATTACAATGCACAGTTATCCTCCTTTGTACACTTATTAAATAACTATTATCCCTATTAACACAATGGACATGATCCTCTTCTGCCAACTACAGCCTCAACAAGCTGCGCCTGTCAGATCATCTAATGTCGCAAATATGCTTTCACACACACAAACACACACAGAAAAAGAAACACACAGTGCACAGGCACTCACAGATAGCAACGCTCAAATCCCCACACATGTCAGCATTTTGAGGGATCATATAGATGCAAATGCGGCCATGTAATTGCACGAGCAGTAGATCTGCGCTCTCAAGGCTCGATGCTGTCATGTCAACGGCTGATCCCATCTGGTTTTCAGCATTTCTTTTTTTCTTTTCCAAGACCTGATTTCCATACCAACCCAAAGGTTTAGAATCCTCTCATCTTATCTGCTTTCCCTCCTCCCTTTTCCTCCTCCTCCTCCTGTTCCAACTCCTTTTAAAACCTGTGTCTTCAGGTCCAAGCAAGAATGATAGAACTGACAGCAAATAGGCACGTGTCATAGTCAAACACCGAAATGACAGGGAGGAGGCCTCTAGCATAGTTTAGGTTCTGCTCTTCCCTTCTCTGTTCCACTCTCTGTTCCTGACGTCTTTCATATCTGAAATGCACAGACTTTTTTACTCTTTTCATAGGTGCATTATAGTTTTGTGAGGAGTAATCCACCGTTCTGTCCAACCTCTACCCTTCTCTTTACCACTTTTTAATCTACTATTGGTCTCCACTCAATTTCCTTCTCTTATAAATGACTCTGTCTTCTCACTGTCTTTTTGACCCTCCATCCTTCACATTTTTGCATGTCAGGTGCACAAGCTGCACGCTTTCTGCATCTGGGCTTATAAGGATTTAAAACATTCTGTATGCAGGCCTGTATGTTGAGGTAGATAAATGCCGGTGTGACGGCACCGTAATGCGTTACCAATCTACCAATTTACTGCTCATCCAAAGAGAACGATGATCCTTTCCTTGGGAAAAACGACTTGACTATAAGGGCATGTTAGGAGGAGGTATAAGCCAAGTATGTGTTTGTTTTTATTTATTGCTGTGATTTTGGGATATTGTTCTTCATATATATATATATATATATATATATATATATATATATATGCTGTCTACTTATCACTTTCCTTACCACTTGCACTACACTACCTCACAAATAGCATATATAACACACAAAACGGCAATGCTCAGTGGCTAGTGGATCTAAGAGCAGACCACAGCAGCCTCCATGAGCAGGGTCCAGTAACCATCACAGTGGCAGACACATAAGAAAGGCTCTCTAGTATGAAGAGTTGGACAGCACCAGGCCCTGACATGATTCATGCCTAATGGCTGAAGAAACTGACTTGCACTCCATGAGCATCTGGCAATACAAATGAACCAGCTGTTAGTTGATGAGAGACACCCAGAATGGAAGGCTGGACAGTCCTGATGCCCAAGGACCCCCAGAAAGGAGCGGTCCCATCCAACTACCGGCCAATAACCTGCCTCAGTACCGCATAGATTTGGCATACAACACTAGAGGCCAACTTCAAGCCCATAGCACAGGTTGCCATCAAGTGCGGGATCTACCAAGGAGATGCTCTGTCCTCACTGCTGTTCTGCGTAGGTCTGAACCTCCTCAGTGAGGTCATTGAAAAGATTGACTACGGAATGGAGCAATCGTCAGCCACCTCCTCTACATTGATGTCATCAAGCTGTATGCCAAGAGTGAACAGGACAGTGATTCACTGATCCACGCAACCAGGATATACAGCAAGGACATTGGAATGTCATTGGGATTAGAGAAGTGTAGTCAGATGGTAACAGAGAGGGGAGGTAGTCAGAACTGAGGGTATCAAACTACCAGAAAGCAACATTGCAGACATAGAGGACAGCTACAAGTACCTGGGGATCCCACAGGCAAATGGGAACTAAGTGGAAGGAAGGAGGACGGGGACTGGTGAGTGTCAGCACCACAGTCCAGGATGAGACAACAAACATCCATGATTACTTCAGGAAGATGGCCCCAACTGACTGTGTGCTCAGTGAATACCTCTGGCAGCAGAAACCGAAGAAAGAGGAGCAAGAGGAGGAACCATCATGGAAGAATAGGCTCCTGCACGGCATAGACCACCGCCAGATAGAGGAAGTGGCTGATATCCAGAAATCCTACCAGTGGCTGGACAAAGCTGAACTGAAGGACAGCTCAGAGGCACTAATCATGGCAGCACAGAAACAAGCTCTGAGCACAAGATCCATAGAGGTTGGGGTCTACCACACCAGGCAGGACTGCAGGTGCAGACTGTTTAAAGATGCCCCTGAGACAATCCAGCACACAATAGCAGACTGCAAGATGCTAGCAGGAAGGTCACACATGGAACCCAAACTGCGCGAGTGGATCCAGCAGATCCCAGGAACAACATCTGAGATCTCTGTCCAGAAGAGCGGTTGAAGTATAAATTACTAAAGGACATTTAACCCTATCCATCTACCTATTCAATTATCTATCTAAAGGGTGTCTTGATAATCGCTGTTAGAGGCTTAATGAAATGTAGAAGACAGCTTTGATCTTTTTTATTAGAGAAACCCCTCAAACCTTTTCTTTCTTGTACAGTGAATCTATAGCCCCTCAACTCCTAGCCTTAGACTTTCAATGGTGCAGCAGGCGGTGGGCTAGGGATCCTCGCTAGTAGCACACATGTTAAGGAAAGGCCAGAGTGTTTTTGTCATTCCTTTTTGTTTTGAGACCTCGGCTAGGGGAGAAATATACTGAGCACCGGCAAAGATCTTTGGAGCAGCTTTCTGCCCACCGGACTCAACACGGCTCATCTGCCAAGCACTTTTATATACGCGCATTCTCAGTCTCGTAGGGGAGGCCTTAGTATCAGTGCATGAGCAGTCAGCCCAGGCTTTTTGTAACCACTTTTTATGCACCCTCCTCTGTCTCTCTGCTTTGCTGTTCTTGCTGGCCAAGGGCTCCTCATCTCTACACTGACTCCTCTCATGTGGTCACCCTGCAGTGATCAACAAGGACACTAGTCTCTTTGCACGGTGGGCTTAGATGTCAGTGTGCAAAATAAACGTAGATGGAGAAATGAAGATGTGACATTTACTTTGAGTAATTTGTTTCTTTTTACGCTTCACTTTAAATCTGCTGGAGAAACAGCTTCAAATGATTTATTTCCCATGCATGTGCAAGGTGCAAATGCAACTTTGTTTACTTTGTTACTTAATTATTTTGTTTTACGTTTAGCTTTTCTTTTTTTTTTTCTTTTTTCCACGTGGCCCTGCTGTGTGGTATCTCTGTATGATGGCTGTTTGTTCAGTCATGCTGAAGCCACAGCCAGTCACATAATCGGCTCAGCCTTGTTTGTTGCAGTTGAAAAAGATATTGCAGTGAAAAGTGGCAGGGTAAAATGGTACAAAATCCTATAATAAAGACTGAAATCACTGGATTTGGCAAGCTAAAATAAATAAGAGAATAGGTTGTATTTGAGCTTATAAAATCAGAAATAATAATTGAATGTCTTGAATTAATATTAAACAGTCTTTAAGGACAGATTTAGCAAAAAGGAACAAATGCAAAAGATATGTAAAAAAATTGTAATGAATGTTTCTCTTTAACTCATAAACCTTCTTTTCCCTTGGTTAATGCAGGACTTCCTGGGCCAGGCCTTCTGCACACTGGGTGAAATTGTCGGCTCCCTGGGAAGCCGCTTAGAAAAACCTTTGACGTAAGTGGCGCGCACCACACAACACACGCACAATGACCAACAGTCAGCACACTCTTGGAATATGATTTTTGCTATTTTAAAGTGATGGGCAAAAATATTTGTATTACATTACTCTAATCTGGGAGTCATTGGGTAGCTCAAAAAAGCTGTTAAAATTTTAGATCCTGTAGGAGTGAACTGAAAATCAGCATGTGATTTTAAGATTGCCACTGTTTGTCTTTGAAGTGAGGCAGCGGCATGAAAATGAGCAACGATGCTGATGAAAGCCTACGCTGCCTCCAACAGCCAAATGAGATGAACACTTTAACAGCAGCAGACCTAATGACAGACTGCAAACATGCTGAGATGGTAAAAACCAAATATTAAAAAAAGGACAGTTCACCCAAAGTGAATGTGTCAGTGATGAGCTCACACCTCCTTTTTGTAGAAGCCTTAACTAAACTTAGGGCTTAAAGAATCTCATCAGAGATATTTTAAAATGAATGAATCTGTGATTTCATCCTCTCAGTCGCTAATTATAGCAGGAAAAAAAATAGTGATTAGACCTGTAGCAGTTCATGTCAAATTTACGCTCGGTGTGGTGTTTATGTTAGCTTGGAAGCGTCCTGTAGTGCACAGGAAGTCTGTCCCCTGCTAGCATTTTTGAAAGTTTCTCTCCAGTATCAGCTAGTACTGACAAAAATAAACATAAACAGTGGAGTAGTATATTCAGAGGAAGAACCGAGCTGTTAGCCTAACTGCCAACATGCCTTCCATGCTGAATAGAATTACAATTATCATCACAAAAGTTTTGACATTACACAATCACATTTCAAAAAGTACTGACAACTTTGGTTTGAAAACATTGTATTTTGAAGTAATGACAGATTTTCAAGGTTCCCAGCTTTTTAGTCTTACTAGTTGTAGTAGGATTCATTGTTCACCCGTAGATCTGCAGATTCAGGTTTATCTATCTCAGTTTTCAGTTTTTTGGTTCAAATGCAAATAATTTATCAGTATGTAGGGCGGAGGTCAGGAGAGAGGTACAACAGTGAGTATCCGCAGCCATCTGTAAAACACAGTGGAGGCTCTGTCTACTATCTCGTCTACCATCACACACTGCCAATCCAGTAAAAAGCATACCTGAGTAGAAAAGTGCATAATGGAACACTATCAGTCGTAGATTGGCCTCCCCAGATCTTAGACCTCGACGTGGGATCGTCTTAAAGAATAAATGGAACAGAAGGCAGCTAACATCCAAAAAGAAGTTTAAAGACTGCTTAAATTTACAAGCAAGTTTGCCCCAGAGTGTTCAGGCTGTGTGGAAGAATAAAGATATATTTCAAAATCAAATCTTTTAAAATTTTTCACGAAGAACAAAATGCATTAATCAAATGCACGCACAGAATGCGTTTTAGTCTGAGAAAATTTCAACTCCACGGGCACGCTTTAAAAAAACATGGCAGTAGAATGTCAGACCTATAGATACAGTTGATCAGCTAGTCAGGTTTGTATCCAAATGTAAGTTAATTAAATTATAAATTAAATTAAATAGGGAAGTCAAAAGTACAGAGGTTTGCTAATATATTCCGATGCGTTTTAAATGCTTCATGGGTATTTAGAAAAGCTAAAACAGTTCAAGGTTCCTTTAAAAATATTTCATTAATAATACTTTTTAAAAAAGGGCTACTGCATGAATACAGCCCAATTTAAAATTACACAGAAGTGAGAGTTTTGTTTACTGTGCAAAGGCTCCTCATAAATCATGGGCCAAACTTTCCTGGGAAAGCTTTCTTGTAATTTCTTCAAGAGGTCTTCAGACTTCTTTTTGGATGTTAGCTGCATCCTGGTATTATTGCAGCTTCAACTCACAGAGCAGAACTAAAGAACCTGTTAGTCTTGTTTTAATTTTCCTCCAAAGACAGGGAGCCATCAGCTGTCCAACCATGGTCTGATCCCCATGTCGTCCAGTGGGTGTCCTTTTTGTGTGTGTTTGAGTGAGCGAAAGAGTGAAACTGAGTGAGCTAGAAGTGGCCATACTGGCATCTACATCCATTAGTGTGTGTCTCTCTCTGTCAGTGAGTGTGTGTCTGTGTGTGTCAGAATCAACGAGCGGTTGGAACTGAATGGGTCTCCTAAAGAATGATACACAAGAAATATGATGTAAGAATGTGTTGCTGTCACTAAGTTATGTAATCATCTCAGCCCGCAGTCATTCACTGTCTTTTAGATTTGTGATTGTGTGTTTATTTGTGTCGTTGTGCTTTCTTCCTTGCACCTGCATGTTTTATTTGTAACTTTTTTAGGATTTGTGAAAATATTTTTAGATATTCGTCATTATTCTGCAATGAATATTTGCAAATCTGGGCAACTGTGTGTGGTGTGTGTGTATGTGTGGGTGTGTTACTTTGTTCGTGCTCCTTCCTAAGTTGAAAGCATTTCACTCCTGCTCAGTCGAGTGGCAGTGGATCATACAAATAAAAATAAAGCAGCAACAAAAAATAGAAGAACAACTGTAAACCATAGACTGTATATTAATGATGGACTACTTTCTGGATTACCTCTTTTAACCCTTGAATGTGGCATTTTATTTGTTGTCATCTGGACTTCTGGATGCCAAAAGTGACAATATTTGGATGATAATGTAAAGTTATCAGCTTACTTTGTTAGCAAGGTACATCCAGCAACTGTATTGGTGCATTGCACAGATGCAGATACTTGCTAATTAAAGCTAACATAAATTTAATCATTGAAAAAGCTCAGCACAGATGTTTTGGAAAGCCAATTCCAAAAATGGAATACTGTGTAAAATGTCCTTACTAACATAACGCAACGATTAGCAGATTTCATAAATCCGTATTTTATTCATAACAGAACAGAAGTGAGAAAATGTACAATTCTTTGCAAGTATTTTATGGAAATTCTTAGCCTTTATTATGATAGGAGAGTTGAGAGTGCAAAAGGAAAGCTGGGAGAGAGAGAGAGCAAGTGGTAGATGGAGAGAAAATGGCCCGGGGCGGATACAAACCCAGGTCTCTGCAATACCCTCACAGCATATGGGTCATTTGCTTAGTGACAACCAGAAAATGTACCAATTTAAGAAAGATATTAGATCATTTTGAATCTTTGTGTATTTAAGTTTGTAAAAACAGGATATGTTCACGAGCCAGTGTTGATCATGCAGCTTCTATATACAAATACACAGAAAAAAAAACAGCACTTTTTATTTGAAGTAAACATTGATTCAATCACCATATAGATGCTACAAATCTCGGTACCCTGGGTTATTTACGTGCCAGTTTCATCAAGATTGAATCAGTTGTTTAGGAGTGAGGGTGTTTAAGCTGTAGTTGCTTTTTAGCATACTGCTTTATCAGTCAAGAACATAAGATTGAGGCTAATTTACACACACATAAGATACTGACTGTGAGCACTGAAGGGTATCACAGACTAAAATTTAATTTCAATGACACTTGTGACACCATGCACTGATGGTGTCAGGCTTCCTCTACAGTACCTCAACAACCTCTTGTTTTGTACTACATCATTTAGGGACTGTGTTCTTCCTCTGTTTCTCTCTGTGGCTCTGTCCATCTCTTTTTTTTGTTCTTTGTCTCACCATTTCTTCCATCTGGCTCCTTACTGAGCAGTCTCTCCATGTACAGTGGCTTCATTTCACTGAATGCTTCCCTGTTCATCCAAAGATGCCTGTGAATCTCAGGCAATGGGCAAATTGTCAAAGACTTGCTTAGATCAGCCATTAATTTCTCAATTTTGGTATTTATTTAAGGCGCTCTCTGGCATTACTGGACATTACTTAGCCCAAAAAAATGATCTCTACCCTTCCTCATTCTGGATCAGGCCCGGGGTCTGTGGCATTTATTTTGTCTATTTTTAGTGGTCAGTCTCCCTTGGCTTTATTGGCTGAATATTACGCTTCGCCTGCTCAGGATGCAAACAAACATTTCAGCTGAAATGTCACTGGATGCGTTTCCATTGCTTTGATGTTCTTTTCTGAAGGTTTTCATTCAGCATTAATTGGTATTTACAAATGCAATCAGGCAGTGACTGCAAGAGAAAACATGAAGAGGAGAAATTAGATGCAGAGTCTGCCGGTATTCTCTCATTTTGAGCATTTTGCTGAAACTCCTGAACAGCCTTAAATATTCCTATCATAAATCTTTGCCCAAAACTGTCATCTGTGGCGAAAAGAAATGCCACAAGAAGATGAACAGCCAAGAATTCAAAAATTCAGATGAGAATGACAAAATCCAGTTTAAAATGTTAAAAAAACAACTTAGTGCTTCACAGTATTATTTGTCATCTAAGTTTAGTATGCATGCAGTAATAGAACAGGAATATACAGTGTAAAATAGATTGGAATGCATTACATTTAAAGCCATTATTATAGTAAAATTGGAGTCAATATGGTCAATTTTCTGTTTTTCTTTTTTCTAGTGGAATCCCAGGGAAGAAATGTGGGACTATCATAGTGAGAGCAGAAGAAGTGAGCAACTGCAGGGTAAGAGTCTGTTTGGTTCACGTGTTAGCCATTTTGAAGTGGACTTTTCAGACTTTCAGATGCTGTTCTTTATTTATCTGTATTATCTGGTTCTTTTGTCTTCTTCAAGTAAAAATCACACAGATCGAACTAAAATTGTCCAACATTTCAGTATTGTTTTCACGCATAGAATACACTTATGCTCAAGTTCTCTCAAGTGAAACTGTGCAAATGAATCATAAACAGCAAAAAACTATAAAAGCTCTGGCCTAATATTCTAATGTAGACAGCAGCTCATATGTGGTTGTGTTGTTGAGTAGACAAGGGTGCTGTAAATTTACAAGACAAAACATTTCACCGAACTCACATTGGTGAAATCAAACATCACACACAGACTTTGTACTATGGAGCTGGCAGGATAAAAAAAACATTTAATTTAATGTCAAATCCCCCAATGTTAGTTAGAAAGGCTAGGTACTTGTGTCGTCTATATGTTCATATATTTAACAATAACTTGAATGACTGAGAAATTGTGCCTCTCCCTCTGTGACACACATAATCCATTGTTGGTTAATTCACCTGCTTTTGATGCTAATGAAATGAAATCCCCCCTGAAATTGGAATGGTTTTGCAGGTTTTGCAGGTGGCCACAGACCTTTGCTCTCTCCTGAATGGTGCTGAGCTGTGCGCACAATAAATGATGCTGGGACCTGATCCCATGCTCATGTAGTCTGTTTCTGACAGTATAGCCAGAAACATGCACATGAGTAGTCTGCTGGAGGGCGTTTTGTAGGGCTCTGGCAGTGCTTCTCCTGTTTCTCCTCCCACAAAAGAGCAGACACTGGTCCCGCTGCATGGTACAGCTATGTCCAGCTCTCCCTGTGCCTCTCCTAGTATCTCTTCCAAACTCTTGAGGCTGTGTTGGGAGATACAGCAGACCTTCTTGCAACAGTGCAAAAGTGGAACCTGAATAGGCCGCAGGCATCATCTTGTGCTCCCAGTAGTGAATCTGTCCACCCAAGCATTCAGTTAATATAGAAAGCAGATATTTCTGAGGGAAGTTTGCTGATATTCTCGGGATTCAAGTCTTTTATTTGCTGTCATTTTTGTACAACATCATACAGTCAGGTCCATGTGTTAGTGTCAATCCTTTAAAACCAAAGAACCATTTTGCAGCAAAATGCTACAAAGATAAATTAATTATAAAAGTGACAGAGATGCCAGTGGCTGTAGATACTATAGCGTGTGGTATTAGAAAGATTTGTCAGCTTTTTGTCACTGTCCTTTCCAGCTACACACTAGACGGCTAAGCTCTCACTTCCCAAATGCATCTAATCAGACGAAGTAAAATGTTTAATTAAGAACTAGAACAAAAGAAAGTTATTTATCATATAAATCATATTAGTGAAAAATATAATGCTAATAATATGCTAGTTTTGAAGTGTTCAAGGATGGAATTTTGGATTATAGTGTAATCTTGTGCTGTGACCTTTCAGGCAGGGGAACATGATTTCTTTTTGATACAGCAGCAGTATTTATAGACAATAAGATAGATGTAGAATGCAAAAATGGTGCATTTCACTTTGTATTTCTTTAACTGTGTAATAAAATCAACCAATTCAATTAATTAAATCAATTAACCAAACAAACAGCCATAGGATCAAAAGGAAAATAACACAAACCAAATATACATAACACACTTGTTTAACTCTTCACTATCCTACTGACCAATATGAATACTTCTTGTATTAATAGCAGGTCATATTGTATGTCTTTAGAGCAGTTCTGAGGCAGTGTGTCATGTGTGTTTTGTTCCCTTTCTTCCTCTTTAGGAGTCAGTGATGTTACAGTTTTGTGGGAACAAGCTGGATAAGAAGGATTTCTTCGGAAAATCGGATCCGTTTCTTGTGTTTTACCGCAGCAACGAGGACGGATCGTAAGTTGACAAGTGACTTCTCGTTGATATCCAGCGATTACACACTCAGCTATTATACACATAAAAACACACATGCAAAAATTTCTGAAGTACATATAGACTCCAAGCGTGATGGTTAATGCTCTAGAAGCTTATACGCGGAGGATGCACAGTAGGAGCTAAGCTGCCTGTGTGATGTTACATAATGCTCCCTGTTGTATGTGTGACTTATGCCTTCCATTCAGAAGCCGTAGATACAGAGGTGAGCGGAAGTAATAGGACAGAGTTGACAAGAGAAACATAAAGAGAGGATGGATGGATAAGATGGAGTTAAGTGAAAACTGCGTGTGGAGGTTGCAGTTTCTTTGCCCTGCAGATGCTTTTATTCAAGTCGACTTCAGCGTCTCGCGCTTAACACATTTTCTTTTAGTGCAGCTGGGTATTTCCTAAATGTTCCGCCGCAGGGTTTAACAGCAGCACACCATGGTTACAAAGAGCCAGTCCTGATTCCTTACAAAACAGAAACTGGAAGCTGTTTCTTCAGCTAAGGGTCAAGCTTCCTGAAACACATTTTAAATTATGCTCTCCCTCAATAATAAGGAGAAGAAGCACTGAGGGCTTAGTTTTTGTTTTTGTTTGTTTTTTTCTTTAACTTTGTATGTCTCGCAGGTACACCATCTGCCACAAAACAGAGGTGGTGAAGAATACTCTGGATCCAGTGTGGCAGGCTTTTAAAATTCCCGTCAGGGCGCTGTGTAATGGTGACTATGACAGGTATAGTAGGACACACAAGGTGATGCACAGATTTTTACAGTTAAATGGATAGAATATTAATATACACAGCAGGAACAGGAATATAGGTGAACATTTTTTTAAGCGGAGTTAAGCCAAGACATGTTTGGCTTTGTTTTTGTTCTTATTGCAGCACAAATGGAGAAATTCTGGGTTAATAACTTTGTTTAAAATAATAATTTGGCTGATAACTCATGTATATGCTTATATTCCTTTTTGTTTGTCTAATTCTGTTTTGGTCTGAAGTTTAAGGTTTTAGCTCTTTATCGTCCTTTGAATACTTAGTAGGCATAGACTTACAAGACTTGATGTTTCGGTGATATTTAGGAGCTCCTTTGAGATTGTTTTAATATTATTTAGTAATAAGAAGTAAGTAAGTAAAGCCCTTCCTTACTGTTAGCTTGCAGAAAGATGATGCATGCTAATGACAGAGTTTACTGTGGCTACCCAGGTTTTTACAATTTTAGTACATTGTAACTCAGGTAGGGCTACAAGCCAGGAGTTAAACGTAAAAAAATGCTATAGGAGAGTTACAGAAATGACCAGGTTCCAATCCAAAGACTACAGTCAACAGATATGAGTGTCAAACTTTGTTTTTGCATGGATAATTTATTTTTAAATCATAGATAGATAGAAAGAGAAAAAATAATGCAGTCTATAATAAAGAAACTAATCAGCTGTCTTAATTAAACTTCATAAAACTGATATAACTATAATCATGTCAACTATTGCTTCATGAACTCCTGAAGGGTATAGTTCAACAAAGCCAGGCTTGACTAAACTTAAAACTCCAGTGGAAGATAAAGGATATCACGAAAACCGGGCTTTCTGTGTGGTCACAAAAATGATCCCTATGAGTGCCACCCACTCTAATCAGAGACATTGTGAGGTGATGATGATGATAAAAGACAGATAAAAATCAATAAAGGCCATAAAAATATAGCGATGGAATGCAATACTGTTGCAGTTAAATGCTTCAGAAAATCGTTAAACATTTAGAGCACAGAGCTGTAATTAACATTTTAATTTTATTTTGTTGCAGAGTGCACTCTTTGTGCAGGTGTCTATTTCTGAGGTGACAGCTACAGATTAAAGATTTGAAACCTAAAAATTGATACATTTGAACATTAAAGGTTACCAGACCGTAGTCTTATAAAGGAGATGTAGAAACTCCTTTAGTTTGTCTAGAACTTCCCTCTCTTTGCTGAGGACCTGTGCGTTCCACAGACCAGTGGCCAGCTCTATAAACAGAAAAATAGTAAATCTGTGGTGCTGATTGATTTTTCCTTAATGGGATTTCACTCCTCTTTCCCTCAAACCTCTTGTTTCTCTGCACAGGAGCATTAAGGTGGAGGTGTACGACTGGGACAGAGATGGAGGGTGAGAGAGCAATGCTTTCCTGCATGTTAAAGCTACAGTGTGTTGTGCAACGGTCCATTAATTTATGCAGTATCATTATTTAATGTATTAAAACTACATTCTAAATAGAGAGATACCAGCGAGACTGTTATTGTGTGTTCTTAAAATCCAAAAAACTGCCCTGATAACATCAGAGCATATGTGCAAAGTAGCGAAGTGCTTTTGGGATTTTGCTAACAGACCACTCTCCAAAACGGATGTCCTTATACACACTCTTGTTTTTCACTGTTAAAGAGTAGACACTGCGGAAAAATATCTCAGCGGAGCCCTGCACGTGACAACACTCCCTTCTACTTCAAATATACAACACATTAATTATTAATATTTTCTGAACGGTCTCTCGATGGTTACCTTCATGGTGTCAGG
The DNA here is from genome assembly GCA_015106755.1 of Etia nguti. Lineage (NCBI taxonomy): Eukaryota > Metazoa > Chordata > Actinopteri > Cichliformes > Cichlidae > Etia > Etia nguti. The sequence continues at coordinate 32,936 of VUQG01013023.1, forward strand.
CAGGGATTAAAGATCGTGTTTATCTTTTGAAGCAAGTGAATTCCCAGTACTCAGGGGCACAGTTTGCCCCTTCATTGTTCATTTCATACACAGTTTGTGACATTTCAAGGGCGTTTTGCCCTGAGCTCCTATTAATATCTGACCCTGACTCCAACTCTGCTGATTATCTCTGTGAAATTATATAAATGGTTGCTACACCCACGCCTACAGTAACCAATGAGCTTGTCAGTAATAGTCCTGTTCCTTGAAGAAGACTTTGCAAATATTATGAGCACACTACAAACAAATTGATCCCAATCTGTTATTCTCTAGCAGGCATTTGGACCATTCCTCTGCTTCTTCTTCTTCTTTTTACTTTCCCTGACACAGCTTTATTACAGTTTTTCCTGTTTTTAGTAATGGCCTAATGTGACTCTTTGTGTGTTCTTACAGCCACGATTTCATCGGAGAGTTCAGTACAAGCTACAGGGAAATGTCCAGAAGCCAGTCACAGTTCCACGTCTATGAGGTGATAATCCAAATCCTTTTCCCCACACCTTTTATAATTTTAATTATTCATTATTTTCTCATCACGATATCTAATTCAATTCATTTTTATTTATACAGCGCTAAATCACAACAATGGTCAGCTCAAGGCGTTTTATATTGTAAGGTAGACCCTACAATAATACATACAGAGAAAAACCCAACAATCATACGACCCCCTATGAGCAAGCACTTTTGACAGTGGGAAAGAAAAACTCCCTTTTAACAGGAAGAAAACTCCGGCAGAACCAGGTTCAGGGAGGGGCGGGGCCATCTGCAGCAACCGGTTGGGGAGAGAGAAGGAAGACAGGATAAAAGACATGCTGTGGAAGAGAGACAGAGATTAATAACAAGTATGATTCAGTGCAGAGAGGTCTATTAACACATAGTGAGTGAGAAAGTACAATAACACAGCACTACTTAACTTCACTTGAATGGATGATCGGTTCACTGACCAATGGGCAATACACTCAAAACAGACTTGTGAAACAGATCTGTGTAAACAACGTGCAATACTTTGA
>VUQG01013028.1:8963-19841 GCA_015106755.1 Etia nguti
TTCCTCCCGCCCCCCCCCCCCCCCCCCCCCCCCCCAGATATTTACACATTTATCTTATATTAATAGTCTTTAATGAGTCTAACAACTGATGAAAAGTACATTTTTCACAAACCTCACTGCAGTGATGTACACCTGTACTCCAGGATCCAGTGACATCACCACTGACTGCAGTCACCGGCGCAACAGAAGAGAAATTTTAGGCCAGGGATGACAATAAGATGTTGCTTCTTATAATGATGTTTGGGTAAACTTTAATAAAATACACCTTTGGTTTTCTAACACAATTGTTGGCAATGTTAAATAAATTACAATACCTGCCACATTATTGACTGTTAGTTCATTTTTGTACTTGTAATTTTAGGATAAATTGCTTTAAAAACACCTTTATTTTGGACCTTAATTGGTTGTTTTTTTTATGTATAATGATGCTGATCATCAAAAATTCACTCTGCCCTCTCCAGCTCAATGCAGAGAGGTCATCATGCCTTAATCAATGCACGTTTCTCCTTTCTCCTAATAATTGCCTTATGTTTCTATAATGACATCTTTACAAGCTCTTCATTCAGGGTGGGCAAATCAAACTTTGTATTCTGCCTACATAATCCATGTACAAATACGCCTTACACCAGAGCCCTGTGTGTTATGCGATTTGAGTGGGGTCAGAGCCACTTGTATTCCTTTGGGTGGGATTGCAGGAGATTTGAGTGGAGCATTATCCCTACACGAGGGCCCTCCAGAACGCCTATCTGTTGTTCCCACTACTCATTTACTTTATCAGTGCACTGCTGTAATATACATAATTCAGACAACCGGGGAATGTCTTTGGGCTCCGAACCACCTGCTGGCTTTTATTAGCTAATTAATGGTGATTTATCAGAGCTGCTAATTTGAGTGGGGCGGCTTGCCTTCAGGAGTCTCAGAACACTGTATGAATTCTGATGGTAATTATGCTTATTTGATGGGCAGTTTGCTAAAACAAAAAGTTCTGTCTTTTCTGCCCCAAAGGGATGAAATTTCTGTTCATACCAACGATGACCTTGTGTAATTTTTTTTCTGTCTCATTAAGGTCTCACACACAGTTCATTTTAATACTTAAATTCAAAACAGCCTCTTTTTTTTTATACCTTTATACCTGTAGATGTCTGTCCTTGGGAAGGTCTTTTTTTGATGTCCTTATGTTTCAAGTATATTTAGTCTTCAAGGACCACAAATTCAAGGGAGGTTGGACTGGACATTTGGGCATCCTTAAGGGAGAATATCAACATGCCCAATTTATTGTCTGTGTTTAAAAAAATACTAGCTGCTTTGTAAGCATTTACAATGCTCCTCGTAGTTCTTCTTTTTTTATTTACTTTTGTTTGTTCTTAATACAAACATTTATTTAAATAAAGTTAAATTAAAACAATAAAAGTTGCTTCATGAACAATGATGTGAAATTTAGAATACATGCAGATAACTTTAGAGAATTTGGTTTTTCAGGGATTTTTAAGGGAAGACAGTTTCTTCTATGGCTGACAGGCAGTGCCATTAAACAAAGAATGTACAATGATTTCCCAGCAAGAGTTCTAAAGGATGTATTAATGAACTATGAACTATTTTATGTTCGTGAAAAAAAAGAGTTTTCTTGCATTTACTCACAATGAAATATCAATAAAATGTCTTTTTTTTCAGTGTCAGCATATTCTAGTCATGTGCTGTTTTTCTAATCTGTGATCATTTGTAATGATCTTTGTCATTTTCTCGTAGGTAACGATTTGAAGATTTATTTACTTATTTATTTATTTAGTGGTTGAAAATCTTGTCACATTCTTCCATGAAGACCTCTCCAATGGTTCCAGAGTGAAAAACTTCAGTGCAATAAATCAAAGTGTGAATTTCTTTAATCCTTAATGTTAATAACTCAGAACTGACATATCTACTGACACAGACATTTTTGGTGGCTCGCTGTCCTGCTTTGTGGTATGTTTAAACACAAAAAAAATATATTTTTAATGTCAAAGTAATGGGCGAGTGTTGAAACATTTCAATGGGTAAGTTAAACCTTTGACCTTCTAGTGGTGGAAGATGAAGAGTCAGAAGAAAGCAAATGTCATACATTCATTTACTGTGACCTCCAAAGTATTTGATCGCTATCCATTAAATAGTTTTGAGTTATTTCACTTAGGAATAAAGCGATAGATTGTCTGACCAATCACACCATCTTGCTCTCATTTGGAAAGATTTAGGTAAAGAGTACTGATGTGAAACTGCTGTAAATGCAAAAGCATTGATAGATACTACACTGTAAATATGAAGTCATTTGTTATCTGTCATGAACTTAAATAATTGATATAAGGCTTCATTTGCTTTTTCTTCATAACTGCTTCTTTTATGTGTGAAGTCATACGATTTGACCTAAATGAGCTACTGGTTTCTACCAAATGCATAATTTCACGTTAGATGAAAAACATTAAACAATACCTCATGGTATCAACACAGATCCAGTGTGTAAGGCATCAGATGGCCCATTGATGTTTTCTGCCCTCTGCATGGATGTCTTCTGGGAAATATTCTAGACAGGTTAAATCCCAAAAGGCACACACAAATACAGAAGTATAAAACGCAATGTCAAGTGATCGGCATGAATGTGGAAGCAGGGAACAAAAAAATTTAAAAAAAATAAAAAACTGGAGGTAAAATACGTCTGCATTTTACATATCTTTTCCTAATCTTTTCATCCCAATTCAAATAAAATTCGAAACAGCAGGTAAATGGTAATATCACACAAGCAAGCAATGGTGCCTCCAGCAACATGCTCCATTAAAAGAATTTGCCTTGCAAGTTGGTGCAGCTCTCTCTGCACAAACTGTTTGCTCAGAGGGAATTGAACAGGAATTCTAAATACACACTTTAATGTACAACCCTGTTTCCAAAGGAAATTTCAATAAAAACAGAATGCAAAGATTTGAAAATCATCAAGGAAAACTATAGTTAAAACAATATATTTATTGTCGACGCTAAGAAACTGTATGCATTTTAATTTTTTATTCTAATTTTATAAATTGATGTTAAGAACAGGTTTCCTAAGATTCATTTGTTGTATTTTTCATGTCACAGATATTTTCAGTGGGTGACAGGTCTGGAATATTGCAGATTTTGGGACTTTTGCTTTGGACTCATGCTGTTGTAATGTACGCAGAATGTGGTTAGGTATTGTTGAAATAACGAAGGCCCTCCATCCCAGTTACCATAGGACGAGAGGTACGGTACACCCTGGGCAGAGAGACAGACAACCACTCACACTCACATTCACACCTATGGACAACCTAAAATCACCAATTGATTTTACTAACTGCATGTCTTTAGACTGTGGGAGGAAGTCGGCGTACCTGGAATGAAACTACACAGGCACAACGAGGAACATACAAACTCTACACCAAAAGGCCCTAGGCGACCACTGGACTTGAACCTTGAACCATCCTAAACTTTCTGGGGCAACAGTGCTAACCACCGCAACACATGTGCACTAATGAGTGTTATGTTTAGACCCATACATATCTTCTTTCTTTTGAACTGTGCTAATAACAAGCCAAATAGTCCTGCTTTTAAACCCTTTTCCTCAATCCATCTAAAAGGTAAGTTTTTTCTTTTAACAGCGTTGTTTGGAATTTTTTTAAACACTCTTATGAATGTGGTGATAAACTGTGTTTACTGACAATGTGTCCCTGAGCACATGCAGTGGTTTTCTTTGCACAATTGTCTATTTTTAATGCGGCTTTAGAGTCCAAAGATGACAAAAATTCAGTAATGGCTTTTGTAACTGTCCATCTGTTTTCATTGTGACTTTATATAATGTAAAGTATGATTGCACACTTACCGCAAAGGATAATTTGTAAGCCGTGGTAGACATTCGGTGTAAAAACCCCCAAACGCTGGTTGATGATATTCTGTTGACACCACTTGGGGAGTCAATTAAAATACCAGTCAAGATATCCACATCAAAGGTGTGATTTGTCCATGTAATTCCAGCGATGACCCAGAGAGGTCACAGCATGTGTCTAAGTTTCTGTTTATGTAAACACTTCTTGTTAAAATGAGCCTCTTCAACCCCCCTGGAGGAGGGAAACTTCAGTATAAAAGCATGCTATTCACAGGGACTTTAGCAATAGCGCCATAATAATAAAGGGATCAGTCTTTCTCTTCTGCCACAACACACACTCTCAAAACTCGGACTAGGTTTGATGGGGGAAATGGAAATAGGCGCCACTGTGCCCATGAATGCTATCATTTCACTCCTCTACTCTGAATGCTCCAGGGATCTCGGAGAGGGAGTAGGAGCAATAAGTTCACTTTGCTGAATTAATGCTGTAATTCTTTATCAGGAAAGCCTTGGCATTACCTTGAACTGGGCTGGTTTTATGCAAAATGGTTTTAAGCCCAGTTTTTTAATGATGGTCCTAATTTGTTGGCTCACTTTAAATTATTAATCTCTTTTATATTCAAGTAGTTATTACGTGTCATAACTGTGTATCTATGGGGTGAGATTTAATAGCATCTGCTGGACCTTAGGAAAGGAGCCAGTGCAGAAGTGCTATTAAATATTGATAATTAGCTAAATATTTGCCTTGGCACCTGCTTTGAGCCACTGTGCTAATTGGCATGGGAACTGCTGCAGCGGCCACTCAAGGCACACAATGAGATGTTCAAACAGAAACTCAGTGGCACAGGCGAACAAATCAATTAGAAAAGAAGAAACTGTGACATCCAGGAAATTGAGGTTGCTGCTTTGCTTCTGCATTTTTTCTCTCATTTTTGTGGTCATCAAAAAAACCACAAAACTGTCTTCTCACTGTAAGCTTTGGTTGTGTTACATCTAATCCTCACTATGAAACTTCAATATATGTTCTCAAATATTGCAAAGATGAATATTACACAGCTCAAATTGATGGATTTAATTATTTTGTCAAATATGAGCTTTTTGTTTGTTTGTTTGGTTGGTTGGTTGGTTGGTTGGTTGGTTGGTTTTATTTACCTATGCATAAAATTTTATGTGGTTTTTTTGTTGGAAAAGAATCTGTAATGCCTCATGTCTCTGACATTGTGTGCTTCAAACAGCATCTACATTTTGTAATGGCTGGATCACCAAAATCTGAACTGAAGACCGGTCATAGTGGGACCAGGAAGGGATTTCAAAGTTGTATTGTAATATTATAATTATAATTGTAAAAAGGAAAAAAAAATACATTTTAGAAAGTCAAAAAACTACCTAATCTTTGTCCAATAAATTGACACAATTACTATAAACACAGAACTTCATCCATGATGTGAACATCAGAACATCACAATTGGAAAGCTGGTAAGGGGTTCTATAGAATTATACTTTTTTCATACATACTGCCAATTTTTACTTTAGACATGAAAATCCAAATCTAATATTTGGTTGTTTTTATTTGGAGCCTTTAATACAGAAAAAAGCCCTTTGAAATTTTACATTCATGTTTGAACCAAGGATAAAAGGTAAAACTTTCTGTTACAGTTTTATGATTATGTGGTAATATGGAGGAAACAAGTAAGATAATAATATTGAAATATCAAGTTATTAGCACAGTTATTACAACAGCCAAGTAATCTCTTTTATCAACAACAATTATAGCTGACTAATGTTACACTTAAATTTATGTAACTGGGTAATAATTGGCCAGGAACTGAGGTTAAAAATGTGGACCCCCCCCTCCGGCAAGACTGTTGGTAATGTTGTAATAAGGTTGCAGAAAATCTGGTGCCAATCCCTGGAAAGATCACTGGTCGCTAACCTGCTAACTATGTGATCATTTCCTGAAAACATGTGAGGTAGTTTATGTGTAATGACCAGTTTCTGACCTTGTATTAAAGTCACACTGACATATATTTCTGTGTAATATTCCTCAACTGAAATCATTGTTCAGACAAGACATTACTTGTATATTGCTTTGGTATTAAGGTGGTAATAACTTGCTGTTTCCATATTATTACCTTCATGTTTCCACTTTATTAACCCATTATTACCACATTGTTACTGAACTGTAGTGCAACTGAATAAAAACGTGCCAGAATAGAGATGCCAGTCAATATAAATGTCACATGTGTAGAAACAGAGACAATACACACAACAGAAGAGTCAGGGCCATCCATCCATCTATCTATCAGTCAGTCCATCCATCAGACATACCACTGAACCATCTGCCAGCCTCCCCCCATCCCCGATTGAACCCCCCACAGCCACCAGCCAGGAGGAGACTCTCTCCCAGGGCCTGATGTGCTAATGTGAACCTTTGTGGTGCTGACCTCAGTGGATAGCTAGTTTTTTTTGTTTGTTTGTTTGTTTGCTTTGTCTTAGCAGTGGTATACAGAACCAAAAAATACTATTCCAATACATTATAGTTAATCATGTATTAAGGTCATGTAAGTAATGATTTTAGAGCCTAACAACATATCAACGACAATTTTTTGTGTGCTTTTATGATCGTATGTTTTTTTCAGACTTGTCATTAAGAAAGCATATTCCTGAGATGTAAAATAAAAGAAATCTTTTCTTTTAACTTTAAAGAAATATGCAATATTGCAACAGCGCTCTGCATGGCGTTCTCTGCAAAATTCAATTAGACATAATGTTGCGCTCCAATCTATTCATTTGAGGCACCCAGTGAGGCAGCCAGTGGGAGTGTATTGATTGGAGTGTGTCATGTGTGGAAGCGAGAGAGGGGTGGCCACAGTTTTTTGCTTAATGGACTGAAATCAAAAAGGCGGGAATGGGCTTTAATTAGGGAACAGTGGTGGGGGCATCTAGTTTCCCCTCCCAGGAGTTACCCTGCACTCTCCCCCTAACAACACACTCATCCGCCCTTTCATTTTCTCATTCTGATGCCCACATGTGCACTCACACAATACCACAACCAGTGCATTTAAATATACCGCAACAAATGTACACGCTTGCCCTCTGCCATGCCTGCACACACAGCCAAACACACACACACTGAGACGCACAGGAGGAGGGCAGAGGAGAATGGAGGGGGTGATGAAGGAAAGGATGAAATAAAGAGAGAGGGAGTGCTGGGCTCCCAGGGTCTCAGCTGCTGCTCGGTTGCTGCCTGCACCTCGCAATGAGTTGCAACTGTCAGTTTATTTTATCTCAGGCTTTTCATCATCGCACAGAGCTTGGTTGGAGGAAGCCACCTGAGAGTCTTAGGAATTTGTTGGCTACAAGTCATTAGCAAAGACTGCTGAGATGCGCTCGGGCCAGAGATGTGAGCAGAGTACTGCTGTAGACAAGTGTGTCCCCTTAACCCTTGATAAGCTGACTGGCACAGCGGCTTGACTTTGATGGCTTGATAATTACATGCAGTCTAGATGTTACAGAGCAGGCCACAGAAGCTTACGCTGCTCGTAAGGAAACAACGAAGGGGAGGATGATGTCACAACATCTACTTCTGCTTAGGTTTTTGTCTCCTTCATCTGCTTCCCTCTATGTTCCTGTCACTAAACTCTGCTCTCGGGTCTTTTCAGGTCCACCCACTCCCACCTACACCGCAGTTAATGTAGCACTCTGTTTCTGTCACCCGAATACCGAACTGAGCAAAACGACTTGTGACCTTTTAAACCTGCCTGTCTTGATCTGAATGTAAGGTTGCTAGCACCTGAACTAGTGGTAGAAAAGTCGAGTCCATATAGTTTAATTTCAGCTCACACAGTTTTATTTCGAGAGATCTGATCAGATTTGCATTTTTCAAATTAGTTGGTGAAAAATTTCCACATCAAAATTTGAGCAAGCAAAAACAGACAAAAGCACACACTTATACTTACTTTAAGTATATATATATATATATATATAAATCATCATCATGGTTACTTTCTTACCTCACCAAACTTAGCTAATTATTGCATGGAGCTGTTGTGCTTTTTGCATTGTCAGCTTCTAAAAGTTGTCATATGCAGGCCTTCTAACACTGAGAAATGCTGAAAGAGAGGGTTTGTGGCTATTCAATCCAGAATTAAAAATTTTTTTTTTTTTTTTTAAGTCATTAGTTTAATCTAAAAACAAAATGTTCCTGAAGTGCACTGGAAAATAACAATTTCACATACAGTGCTGTAGGAGGGACTTCTCAGTTAGACACCCTTGCTATGGCCCAAGATCTCAAAAACTAACTTGGTAATTATGATGTTATTATTAGAAATAAGACTGGTGACCAAATAAATTCAAAAGAGACAGTTTGTAATAAGACAATAATAATTAGCAAAGAGTGCTACACTGCAGCTAGCCTTTAGAGCCTCGCCTTCATGGATTTTGTGAAGGCGGACTTCCTGCCTGAGTTTGGATAACTAAACACATTAGTTCCACTTTTCTTAAATGCTGGCCGACAATAAGTATGCTGAAAGGTTTGTACATGTCTGTTTGACCACTCCGTGCCACGCTATGGGTAGCCTAATGCTACAATTGTGCGTGTGTGTAAAATGTGAGGGTTTCCACTACAGATTTTCTTATAAAGGGTACCGGCTCATCTGTGATGCCACAATGCTTTGGTCAAAGATAACACAGTCTCAGTATCTTCTTTTATGCTGACTTGAAAGAGTACATGTCCAAGTGGGAACACAGTATTAAATATGGATTCTGTTTGGGTCCCACTTCAGTTGCCTCCGTGCTCCCACCAAACTCCCAACCAGTGTCAGTGTCTCTGTATGAATCCATGTAAGTGAATGTTTTTGTAATGTGAAGGCTCTAGAGTGGAGGGAGGCTTACCTTGGAAATGCTGTATGATTACCCAACAAACACAAACAGTGGTGGTAACCTTGGCCACACAGAATCATTCTTTGGTATGGATGAAGGGTGAAGAGGAGTAAAATGTGAAATTCCAGTGGGTGTCTCTGTGTGTATCTAACCTTGTGAAAACACAGAGACGTGAGTTTGATAGAGTTATTACACATCTGTGCTTCTACCATTTGTGGAGCTGAATCTATTATCGGAGAGAAACAGGGCTAAGCTGAGATTCTGTTGGGACATTTCATCACCTGTGTGTCAGGGGTCAGCCAATTGCAGCAGACACTGTTTGCGTTTCATTACTAAAATACAAACTTTAAGCATGTCTTTTTGTTGTTCTTAACAGAACAGTGTTTGCTCTAGCGCTGATTACACTGTTAATATTTCTGCTATGCCTCTGAAAATGTAATTTTAGAAGCTGAGAGGGAGCACTTTGGCTCAGAAAGATGCCTTTTGTTCCAGCAATGTGTAGCCAGTTTACTGTGGTTATAAGCATTCAGGAAAATAATTAGCCGAGCACATGTTGTGTATATTAAGTACATGCCGCTCCTGTCTACTCTCTGGAGTATTTATTTTTTCTGCAGTGTGTGGCAGCTCAAAGAAACGGGGCTTCTCTGTAAACTATATGGTGCTAATTGTCTCATCACTCTAACGTCAGTCAATGGCTGTGTATTTCATCACTGGATCAGGAGAGACGTGTATCTGGCAATCAGGATGTTGCTATTATTTTTATCTCAGTGAGTGCTACGCTTCGAACTTAAACATTTATCTTCCTTTATATAAAGTCGTCACGTGGAAGGTGTCTTTTATGTCAGTCAAGTCAGGGATATAAGACTCTGGTTATCACTGCTCGACCTCCCATGACAACTGTCCAATTATGTATATCACACTGCGGCTACTGTTTGCACGAGAAGTAATCAATAAAGGATGTGGCTGAGTGCACATACATTTTGGTGGAACCAAATGCATGAAAACGTAATCATTTGCTTAGATGGTGGGGAATCAAATATCGGTACAGACCAAGTAGGCAGCGGTTCTTCACGAGGGAGGGACTGATTAGTGGTTGTAGCTCCAAGTTTGACGGGCGGTGGAGGGTCAGGAGGGTTTTCTCTCCTGAGGAGGCAAATGGAATGGGTGACAGGTGGAAATGTGGATGAGAAGGCGGTCCTCCGTTTCATGAATAAATGTAAACACAACACCATGCAATTACTGCGGCTGGTCATCTCTTTCAGGTTTGGGTGGGGGTAAACCTGCGGCTACATCCCTGCAGGTCCAATCTAATGAAAACGCCCAGGTTACTGGGGCGTTTAATTGTATATACGGTAAATCTAAGAGTGAGGAGTGTAGCGGCTTGTTGCGGATGAAAGCCTAACCCTACAACTGGAAAATTTGATTCAGTTTAAACATAGCGTTTCGTTTATTGATCCGCCCGGGCTAGGTGAGATCATCACAGGAACACAACCTGAGCAGATGGATTCATTTGAACATGTCATGAGAACACATGGGTCTTGTTACTCTGGAGAATAACTTGTTACACAGGGATCCAAGACAAAATGACATTTTTAAATCAGCTGTGATAAGATAAACAATTTCTCTAAGTTGAACCGATAAGTTCAATAGTTGATGACTTATTCAGTATAAAACAAACATTAAAAAAAACTTCCATCTATATTGAGGCAAGTTTGTAAAGTCTGTTAAACATACATTTGTTTAACAACTACAAGAATAAAGTTTCTGGGTTTTTAAAAATTTTATTTTAAAATAATGTCATTCATACAGTAATCGCACAAATAAGGGATAATCTTTACCCTATTTTAAATAAGTCTTATGTAATCATTGGTATGCATATGCATATCTGTTTGATATTAACACTTATCCACCACAGTAAAGGCAGGTCCAAGCACGCCCCAGTTATATCTTTTCTATTACCAAGGTTAATCAATAATTCATGGGTCACAATAGCAGGCGGTGGGAGTCAGGGGGAGACGAGGGACATCCCAAGATCATCTCCCTATGCAGGATCCCCTCAAAAAACAGGAAGAGGAAATCAGAGCCTAACATTACTCTGAGCAGGAAGATAAAAAAAAAAAACCTCGCATTGCTCCTCC
>VUQG01013028.1:19861-32214 GCA_015106755.1 Etia nguti
GAACCCACCCACCCACCCACCGCCTCAGCAAAGCAGACCATATTCACCATCATCATCGCTGACACCACGGCGCCTGTTCAGGCGTTTCTTACTGAGGCGATAACCTTTTCTTTTCCCTTTTTCCCCTGCTCTAGTCTCTGAGTAGTGCTTACACCATCACTTAGAGCATTAATCAAAAAGCATGTGCCTAATGGCTCCTGACAGGCAGCACCCATAATGGGCTGCAGTCCAAGTCTGCATCTTCCGCACGCATCTGGAAACACTAACAGCAGCAGCCCGAGCACAGCTGCCTGCTTGGCCACGACTACATCGTTAATGGCAGTGGATGATATGGTCTCACTCACCATAAAACACTTAGGGCCCTAAGATGTTACCGCATCATGCATGAAGAAAGCTTTTTGATAGTATGCTAATCTCGCCCATTACTGTGGGATGATTTACAATCACTTAAACAGCGCGTGAGCCTGCTATAGAGACACGGGCTGGCTGGCTGGATTGGATTATAAAGACACTGGCGCGTGTTGATCATTAGAGAGCTCCCTCTTCCTCTCTCTTTGTGTCTGTGTGTGTGTGTATGCATGCACTCTGCATGCACTGGCATTTGGCTTAATTAGTAAGCGATTTTAACATGAAAGAGACAAAAGACAAAAGGGAGAAAGAGTTCTGGGTTTCAGCAGAGATGCAGTCCACCATTAACACCTGTGTGTGTGTTATTAGGGTTCTGCGCTAATACATAGCTGTATCCGATCCCTTATGTATGGTTATTTTAACTGTTGCCCTTGTAGGTCAAACAAAGGTTTGAGTTCTAATTTCTGCATTTTCAAGGAAATGTTGAAAATGAAAGTTAGCTCCTTTTTTTTCTCTTGGCTAATTGGCTAAGTGACATGCTAATATTGATTTTTGTAGATTCTGATTTTCTTTCGAAGAACAATTACTGACAGCATTTACAAGCAAAACTCAACATTTCTTCCTTGAAAAGCATTATTTTCATGATAAAAGACATTGTTAAACTTGTAAACAATGTCCCCCAAACTGCACTCAGTTATTGGCTCTTCTCTCACTTAAACACCTGAAACTAAAGTGCTCTGTTATTGGAAAGAGTTTCAAATAATGAACTGAAAACAAACTGCTGTATAGCCACCTTTACCGGACATATTTTACCTTAATAAACAAAAGCAGATTTCATGCAACGAAACAAATGCCAGGTTCTTACATCATTTTCCAGTATGATTATAAGGGATAAGATTCAAAAATCAGAAATTCACCTTTTCCTCTCATTTTTAAACTCCATAACTACTTTAATCCTTTGCTCATACCGAGGCTGCTAGCTTGTGACTGGCTCTGAGCTCTGGATAGCTTTAGCTTCAGTGTTTCCTTTGTTAACTTCATAAAATCTTCATGCCCGGCTGGGTGATTTAAGTGTCTGATGAGGTTTGTTTCATGATGAACTTTGTGTCCTCACTCACAGTGAGAAGCTTCCATGCTAACAACATATTACTAATGCTGTGCATGTGTATGCTCTTAAGCATATAACATACTTGAGAAACAATCATTGAAAACCTCTATTCAGACATATGCAATATGACTATTAACACACAATTAGACACAGCAAATATATGCAGATTATTTTGTAGCCAGTCCCAAAAAGGATGTAATGTTTGCCTGGTTATCTGGCTGGTATGTAATAAATGTAATTACAACACATTTTTTCTGTATTATCAGATACAAGATTATTTTGCCCTTTAAAATAAATGATAATTTACTGATTTAAAGAGCGGTATGTGTTTATATAATAAAGGCTTTACCAAACTGAAGCCTATTTCAAAGTGGATCAGGCTTTACCTGATCCGCAGCTTACAGTGTGATGTCTTGTCTCACCGGTGTTTCACCAGTGTTTTGCTGTGTTTGACAATTTAGAGGGCGACATGCCATTCAGCAACCCGGTGCCAGTGTGTAACACCTAGTTTTTTGATTACTTTTTTTACATGTAAAGCTAGGAAATTGTATCAATATTTCATAGGAGGCAGCATTTTCTTCAGCACAGATTCAATGGGCAAGGAGATAAACAGTGGGGTATTAATAATGCAGTGCGGTGACACTGACCTTATTTTGTGCCTTTCAACCTGCGCTGATATTTTGATGCACAGTGCCCCGCTACTCTCTAGCACACAGGAGGTTTTTTCACGCTCTTTGTTCAAAGCCTCGGAAAAAAAAGACACTTCCTGTTTGACAGAGGTTACATCACTGCCTAAACCACCTAAAGACATTAATGAAAATGCTGGGGCTGTTTTTTTTTTTTGTTTTTTTTGGATACACAGTGGAAATACATATCTTCATTTTACAGAAACAATGTGAATGCTAAGTGTCGGTTTGACAACTGGTGCTGACAGCTGAGCAGTTGCCTTGAAGGTGAACTGTGAGAGGCTTTGACAGGGGACTGAAAAGGCAGCACAGCAACCTGTTCTTCACTTCAAGAAAAAAAAAAAAAACATTATTCGAAGTTCAGGTCACCAGTGCAAATAAAAGTGTATAAGCACACCGAAAGCTAGCCTTTAAACAATCAGTTTATTTATTTATTTTTCAGGGACAATGCACATTAATCAGCATTACTGTAAAGTGCTAGTGTTACCAAACTGATATCCCCTGGCCAGATGTTCAACTAGCCATTAAAACGATAAAACAGAAAAGAATATTTAAAACCATTGCATGGCAAAGCAAGCAAAAACAGTGTAAAAGGGTTCATATTAAAGATCACTGAACAAACAGTTAGCACAGGCAGTAAAAATGTAGCCACACAAACCATTTTATAGACAAAGAAAAGCCTAGAAGAGACACAATCAGACAAACCTTACAAAAAGCAAATAAGGGCAGGCAAGGTGAGTATACATGAGGTAAGTATGACTGAAGGACTTGCTGCTCTTTAAAATTACATTACAAAGGTAACAGACACTTTGATGTATTTAACCCAAGTATGTTTCAGCAATGAGAAGCTCTTATTTTGAAGGCTGTCTGGCCAAAGTGTTTTTTCTGCCTTTGGACACAACTGTCCTAGAATATGAATCCATCATGAAGATGATCAATAAGGAAAATGATATCAAGGCAATTATTTATCAACTCTCAATATGTTCTCATTGACAAAACTGGGCAAAAAAATCTATTTTACATATAATTTTAAGGAAACTTCAATCAAAAACTGCCCAACGACACATTGTAGAAACAGTAACTCACTACGCTTATTCTATTTATAGTCAGTATCAGTCAAGATAGGCTTTGTTAAATGCATCAAGCTTTTGGCAGTTAATTTGGCATTTACTTGAATTTGATATTCTCCATCAATTCCTGGGATACAACAACACTTATAACAACGTTTAACACTGCCCTCGATTCATTTACATGAAGCAGTTCTGCTAGAATTTGGGAGGAAATATTGCTTTCTAATTACACAGTATATACAAAACAATACTTTTTTTTGTAGTACCAATGCTTTTAATTAGTCTGAAACCTTCAGCTATATTTAAACTGCTCCTTCAGTATTTTACTGTAAGCAGACAGCAAGATTAATGCTTCATTACCAAAACTGTAATCGTAAATATTTTGTAAAATAAATGATGACTCTCTCAGAAGACAAAAGACTAAAGATGGGAATTAAAGAGTGAGAGACAGGAATGGGAAAAAGAACTGCCAAATCATTATATGAAATTAGGAATGGGATGATGAAACCAAATTTATATCAGTCAATTTCTAAAAATTTATGCCAGTCAACATTTTTAGCTCGTTCCTATCAATTTACCTCTAAATGTCAGCATTATAAATAAAGCACTGGTTTGTCTCCTGAGTCATGTGTCACTCTATGCAAAATAAAAAGACTAGTCCCATAGCTGCCTTAGAGACAAACATATGTGTCTCTGACTGTTCACGGCCTCTGCTTCACACATTCACAGAGGTGACAAACAATGACTAAGCCCCATCTGCCAGGAGCTTTTACCATAAGTGTTATAACAACCAATAATAAGTGTAAATAATAAATGGCCCATACCTTACAATCATGGGGGCTTCGGCAGCTCTGCTAAACTATTTAAGGTGCCTTGTTGATGGGAGTTATTTTTTGCTGTGGGGTTGTAGAAATTCTCTGGCTTCCCAGTAGAGTTTTGGCCTGACAATAAACAACAGTTTAATACTTTATCTAATCCCTGCCAGGAGGTGAGTCCAACAGCAAGCTCTTGCAGATGTTCACATCCAATAATCTATCCATAATTGATGAAACAGGGAGGTCAGATGTAATGGCTGCTGCCATTGCAGCAACAAATAAATGGTTATTGACAAAACAAGTCAGTGTGGCACTGAGTGGGCTGTGAGATGACAGGCACGGAGCGGGGCAGAGAGAAGAGGCGTGCAGACGAGACTGGAGGCAGGAAAGAGGGGCTAAACTCTGGACCACTGCTCCTCAGATGGGCCGGCCAAGCCAGCGGGGCACGGAGAGAGCGTCCCGGGTGGAAAAGTGGAGGACACACCCATGAGGAGCCCTCAGGAGAGCGTAAACAGGGGGAGAACGAGAGCGAAAATGGGGAGGGACGTGGAAGGCGTTTGGGGAGGAGGGGAGGGAGGGGGGTGGCAAGCAGCATGGTGAGGTGAGTGCAACTGCATGGAGTGTGCTGAGTGCAGTGGGCCAGCTGTCCGCTCTTCTTTCATCTCTGGGCTTTATGTCAGATACAATCTACCTGGCTGTCAAGCCTCTGCAACCGTCTCACAGCCCTCTCTCCCTCTTCCTCCCTCTCACCTTCTATAACTAACCCGCCCCCCCACATCCCTCTCCCCCGTTCTCTCGCTCTCTCGCTCCATGTCTCCGGTGGCATCCCACCTCTGTGTCCTCTGATTCTTCTGGCCAAGTCTCTGAATGGTCTGCAACATGTTTTATTCTCTGACATCAAAGTCTGTCTTTTCAAAACATAAAATAAGCACATTACCCACACAGAAATAAAAAAAAAAGGATGACAGTGACTCAATTTAAAATTAATTCCCCAAAATAGAGTTCTGATTTATTAGCTTCTGGAATAAGAGCTTCATATTATATATCAGTACCAATTTGCATTATTAAGAAAGTTCAACAATTTTTAAAAAGTAACATCTTGTCTATCACAGTGTGTATTTGAATTCTGCTTAAAAGGATGAATTGAAATTAATCAGTGATAACCACTAAAATAAAGATAAGCATGAGTGCCATAAAGTGAATAAAAAATCTTACCAGGTAAGATCTGACACACTGTGTTACTTATCAGGTTGCTGGATGCTGCTTTAAAATAGTGTGGATCACAAAGTTGTTTATTTCAGGCGCACTCATATAATGTAAGTCCGTTTAACTTATTCTACTTATAAGATGTAAAGTTTATAAAGAAAAGGGGTAGGAGAAAAACAGTCTGTGGCACTAACTAACTGGAGTTAGCTCGCTAAACAAAACTGCACTTCTTTTAAGCCTCATTAACTCTTCTGTGGTAAATGGCTCCGTGCTGCACGATGGCACACACGACGAGGGAAATGCTTCGAAGAATTACAGAGAAAGCAGAGGACAACGTGCTTTTTAGTGCTGAAGAAAAAAAAGGGGGCCATTTTTAACTCCAGCAGAGGGTGAGCGACTCTCCCTTGTAGAGTTCCCTTCTCCACCGCTTAATTACTGCGTGCGATCATGAATATTTCAGGCATATGCTTTCCCACTTTGTCATTGGAGTTCAGAACTAAGAGAAACAAGTTCATATGCATATTAATACGCGGGGGCTGCGGGTGGATGGGGGACAGGAGGACTAAGGGTTGCCAGTGTGCTGGTGACAGCAGGAGGAAATGGCACTCATTCCCCAGCAGCTGCTCTTTTTAGATCCCCCTCAGAGGAGACTGCCCGAGGAGGGCCTGCACCACAAAGGGGATAAAGGAGATGAGGGCTCTTGATGGAAAACAGGCAAACAACCACTGGGACCCCTTCCTACCCCCGCCTTCAAACACTAATGTGTGTGCACACTCGCGCGCGCACGCACACAGAAACCTTTGGCCCACACTTTGCCAACCCTCAGGAGTTGTCAGGACCTCTTTAGCATTTTCCACGGTGGCTGCTAAACTGTGCATTAGCACCAGGCTAACGGGACCGCTCTAATGACAGACAGACAGAGATTTTTTTTTTTCTCGCAAGCTCCGTATAATGACAAATGCGATGAAGTCCTGTGGGAGGGAGGGAAAGGTGGTGGTGGGGGGGTGATATGGATAGACTGTGGCCACAGAAGCATCTGAGGCCCCCATCGGTTGATGAGGGGCGTACTATTAAAATGACAATATAAATGTAAATCCTAAGTAATAATTCTTAAAAATGGCTAACGCGACCCTTCGTTGGATCACGTGCATCAGTGCACTAACATGGTCTAGGGGCAGCATTAAACACTGTCTAATTGAATTTATGGACCTTTAAAATACCACTTAGCACCTAGTAGAGCATAATGACAGGCTTTATTTAACATATCTAAACAAAGACGATTAGAGCATTGTGCAGGTTTAATGGTGCACAAAATGTTCTCTTCCCACTTGATTGAGAGGGCTGTTTGCACAAGCAAAGAGCCCCCTGTTTAGATATGTTTGCCTAAAAGAAATAGAGCACCTACAAAACACCACTGACAGTAAGACAGAAAAACAGAAGCTATTCAGCATACTTAAAATGCAACTTTTTAAATTAGCTTTTTCTACAAAAAAATAAAAAGTTGGCATTTTGCTGCATGTGGGACAACCCTTGATTAATTTGAACCCTGTCAAGTCTGCATGGAGATATCAGGATCTCTCAATGACAAGTTCAAAGGGAGCGCTAATTAGTTTGACCTTTCCTGTCATAATTAGCATGCCCATTCAACCTCCTACAATTTACCAGCAAAGAACAAAAGAGGCAACGCTCAAGCTGTGCTCCTGGATAGAAAACATTCTCCTAATTGACGTTTTCAAACAATACATGACACCGTGTTTTGTTCCGCGTGCCCTGCATTTGCACAATTCCGGATGCAGATCTGAAATACACATGCAGAGGTGCTCAGCTTAAAGCGTCTTAAAATGTAAGACGGGAGCCCAAAGACGAAGCTTGCAGGGTGAGGCAATTAGAGCACTGGCAGTTATATCACTTCTTCCAGCGTGTCAGAGGTACTAAATGTGATTTATAGTGGGAGTTCCTGCTGGGTAGTCTTATAGGGGTAAAGGATTGAGAGACATTCAAGAAGAGTGTAATAGCCAGGGCTTAATATAACTATCCAAACAAACACCTTTTTTTTTCTTTTTTGTTCCTTTTTATGGAGGCAGAAAATAACTTCAATATATTTCCAGATAGACGAAAGAAAGCCTATAAAAGTACACATAACACAATCCAATCGTCACTAATACATTCTGCATAGATCCAAGTGTGAGTTAGGCAATCTTACAACTGCAAAGCCTATTGTTTAGGTTACTCAAAATATTATTAACCATTTATCTTCCACTGAGGTATGCCAACGACAGCCTTTGGACAGGATTAGAGTACACGACTAATGCTTATATCTGCAAACACATCAGAATGACTGCCACAGCTACAATAAACCCTTGTGATCTGTTTCAGATCTTGTTCCACTTTCCCATCAGTCATCATCACAGACACTATAATTCCCTTTCTTTGCGCCAAGATTCTTCTGTCCCCCCCCCTTAGATTGAAGGCACAAAGAGAACAGGACGGAGAGGGGTGGCTTTTGTTTTGGTACCTCTGTGTCTTCCCCCCACTCGTTCTCTTCCCTTCCCTCTGTGAGGCTCTGGTGTGATTATTACACTTTCAGTGGAGGATTTAACCATGGGCCAGTTGGGCCATCGCCTCGGGGAGGCCCCCATTTCAATGCGTGTGTGCTACTTTTTCCCCCAGTTTATTGCCTTGCCTTTTATTCTGCCAGGCAGTCCCACTGACATCAGGGGCCTCTTAGAATAACTTGCCTGAGGCAATCAGATCCCTGAACCTTAAATCAGCCACTGTATACTGGTATAGATTCCAGATCTGAAATTGAGCTCGCGCTAATAGATGAAGATACGTCGGATGATGTTGAAAATGAAAGGACTATTTTTCTCGTTTTAACATTTTGGTGGTTTGTTGACCACATGTTCCTACCTTTAATGAACTTTAGTTAGAGATAAAACTGAATGGGACTTAAGAACTTAGCAGGGGGACTTCCCGTTTAATTGAGCGATGCAAATCGTTGTTTTGTGTTTTTTTCCACATGTAATTTTCAGCATGTGTGGACAACACGTCAACATATTTACAGGCAGTACACATGATTCAGAGCAGTACTATCAGTTAGTTTAGTGTCTTTCCAGAGTTGCTCTCAAAGGGCTTCCTTTTTGTGAGCATAAGAATGCAAATGTGAAGCTTTTTTCTTTTAAAAATTCCCATTAACCAAACTAAATCTAAGTTTATATCATCTTAATACCTTTTATATAGAAATGCATCAGTTTAGATTTTAAGACTTGCTAAATACAGCTTATTAGATATTATGAAATATATTTATTTCTCATATGTTTGACACAAATTTTGTATTTTCTTTCAACTTTCCCCAAAATTTACCTCTATCATCTATCTGAAGGTGCAGTTCACTGTGGACAAAACCTACGGTTCAAATCTTAAGGGTAGCTGGCAGGCAAAAATTGACTGGTGACAGATTTGAAGTCTAAAGGAGAGTTTGAAATAATTAGCTGGTAAAGTCAACATGGATTCTCTTTTGTATTGACGATCTTGGCAATGTGTGTGTGTGTGTGTGTGTGTGTATGTGTGTGTGTGTGTGCGGATCAGTGTGAAAAGTCAAGCGCAGGTCAAGCTTATACAAACCAATTATGACAAACAAAAAGTAAATGAAGTGTAAATAACCTGCCACGTCAGTGAGGAGATACAGATAATACAGCACTGCTGTCTTTCAGTGCTGAATAATGCAGAATCTTACTGTATTGAAAAGCTTAAAGAAATAAAAGGATCTTTAAAATGAAAGTCTTTTTCTCTCCTGTACATTGTTTTATGGACAGAAAATTTTATGGAAGTGAGTAGGAAAAAGTGGAGGGGAGCTTTTTTTTTTTATTACAGCAGCGTTCCCAAACTTTATGGATTATGACAGTGAGATAAAGCAACGGTGAGACACTCGCTCGCAACTAATCACGTGTTGAACATGTTTATGTTCTGTGAGATGTTAAACCCAAACTGACTTCATTTTTTTTTAATGGCAGAAAAAAATTAAACCAAAGTAAAAAAAAAAATCTGAAATATTCAGTTTTGTCCCTTCAAATCTTGATTACAATTTGACAACTACCTGTGCAGAGTAACGTAGCAGCCTTTCATGTGATTGACAGCAGGTTTACACAAAGGAAAAGTCACTACAGTCTCATCTTTCCTCGTTTAAAATTACTTGAATGCAAACCACATGTGTGCACAGGCTCGGCGGCATCTTATCACTGAGTGCACCTTTAATTAACACATTTTTCATGATTTCAAGAAACGCATTCTTTTTTTACACAAACATTAAAAAAACTGCTAATCAATCAAGTAAAACAAAAACACCAGAGCCTGATTAATTCACACCGCTGTAAACATAATTAATGTGTTAAACGGGGCTGTTGAAAGGCCTGATTTGTTGCAGGCTGATATATA
This sequence comes from Etia nguti, assembly GCA_015106755.1. Classification (NCBI taxonomy): domain Eukaryota; kingdom Metazoa; phylum Chordata; class Actinopteri; order Cichliformes; family Cichlidae; genus Etia; species Etia nguti. The sequence continues at coordinate 29,529 of VUQG01013028.1, forward strand.
TTTACATAAAGGCGTACTGTAGTGTATGCGCATCCATGTGTATGCACTCGGTGTATGAATGACAGCTCAAAGATCCCATGTTGGAGGTAAATACTGCAGAAGGCCAGAGTCTCAGGAGTGAGCACAGTTGATCTGTGATCTCTGATCTGTGCAGGAACTCAGCAGGACACTACCACCGACTCCACTATCCCATCAGCTGTAGACATAAACTCACATTTGCTGGGCTCCCCTGTCTCCTGCTACAAGAGTTTTAGCATGTCTAAAATTGATGGTTTGCTCCCTCCTAGGAGAGAGGTGTATCAGGAGTCAGAGCTCTAATGAGAAATAATTGTGCCCTTGCTTTACGCTGGCACCCCGCAAGACATACGGGTCAGCAGAACAGCTGGAACTTAGAGATTGTTGAAAACAACCATGGCTGCTCGAGATGTATTTGTAAATCAGCTTAAGCATAAAATTAAAAAAAAAATCATAGCCTCTATCAAAGCTGTAACAGGTCTTTATTGGGAAAGTCACGGCTTTAAGCCTCCGCTTGCAGTTAGAAGCACGCAGCTGAAGCTACGCATGAAAAGGCCTGCGTAGTTAGAATTTCATAACAAAAAAAAAGTCCTTTAAACAGAAAAGAGCAAACATTGAATCATTGTTAAGATGATGTTAAGTTAAAATCATTAATATTGAAGGCCCAGCTTTGTTGAGACGGTTTTAAGTCACATCGTATCAGCCTTTAAGATCTGAGTTTAAGATTTTATATGCAGTTTATGCAAGCAAAATGGGCCACCGCCACATTGAGCTCTTGCCTCAGTCTTTATTGAAAGCTTTCTTAAAAACGACTGATAAAAGCCAAGGGTGTCTTTAAGAATTGACACACTCTTTAAAACATACATCTCATGAAAAAGACTTAAAGAGGGCCAGTTGCAAATTTAATATAACTTGGGGGATGCAGCACTGAAATACCATCAGTGTGCAGGCAGAGGCTGGTTCACAAAGTAACTGCCTGGGTCTGAGAGAATAGCACGCTCACATAACATCTAAAAAGCCAAACACACTGGCAGGCAGAGGCGAGGCAGGCAGGGCTGATGAAGAGTGAGGAGTAAAGGCAGGCTCAATTGAGATGGAGAGATATACCCCTATTTCACCTTTTTGCATCACTTGCTTTTGTTCTATATGTCCATTCAGACAAGAGCCTTTTATGGCATGAAAGTAAGGGTTTGAGGAGTTCATCTAAGTAAATAAGCAAAAAAAGCAAAGCAAAAAAATACAAAAAAGGAGAATAAAAAAAAACTTTCATGACATGTCTGATTCCTCAGACACCCTGTACAAAAATCTGGACCAAAGGATTATCAGCATTCAGAACAATACATGTCAAGCACTCCCAAAACATGAGAAACTTAAGTGTAATTCTGTTCACTTCAATTTTGATGCACGTTTTTTTTTTAAATCGCATAAATATTTGATGAAAAGGGTCTAAAGCAAAGCCATATAACACTCCTGCATAACTGATGCTCACACCCGTGAGCCATCAACATAAGAGCCGTGATTGAATGCATTCAAATGAATTCAAACTGCACATTGATTACTTGATGGAACAAATGGGCCCTTCCCGCCGCATTCCCTCATCATTCTTCTGCTCTGCTTACATGCAGTAGATTCCAGAGAGAAAGACGCTTTTGCAAGACAACAAGAGAGGGAAGAAAGAAAAGGGACAAACATTGGCAAATGCTCCTTTTTATTTTAATAATTTCCCACATATTTGAAAATGATGAGTAGACTTGACCTCTGTGGAAAGTCAATTAGGTTTATATATTGCTCCAGGTATTCTTCAGGTAATTCACAGTGTCTTGATCCCAATAAAAAAAAAAGAAAGAAAGAAAAAAAATCCTGAGACCTCACTGCTCCAAAATCACAGCTGCATTATTGGGAGTAGCTAATTATCTTTACTGTGTCAGGGGTGTGCATTTTTTCACCCGGTAGTAACCCAGCGAAAAAGAATAATAATTGGAAAATCTAATGAGATGAGGCTAGCAGACACAAAGAACCTAGCCTACATAGTAAAAAGTTAATGCAGTTTACAGAAGTTGCTCTGATCCTCTGAGGCGGCCTTTAAAACCTCAACCTCACAAGAACCTTTTCTCTTTTTTCCCCCCTTCCTCATCATTATTAGCTGCCAGTAGCCAGTGAGGAATATCAAATTTTTAAGCAGTGCCCTCTCCATTTTAACATTCGTGCCGTCAGTCAGGACTATAAAGGCGTCTAGTATAGGGAAAAACAATGTCATTGGCAAAGCATTGCAATTAATGTACAACTGCAAAAACCCAAAGAGCAACTCGGCTGCTATCAAAAGTGGAGGCTGTAGCTTCAGGATGAGCCTTAGGCGTCTCCCAGCTGTCAAAGTTGGGGGGATACGCAGTGAGGCCACTCATTTTCCGCTGAACAAGTTGTTCAGCTCAGAGCAGGTACTGGACCTGCAGGGTGCTTTGCATATTGGCAAAGCGAAGGTTGAGAGAATCGGAACCTCTGATTAAAACCTTCAGCTTATCTTCAGTTCTTCCATCAGCACTTTGCACCATTTCCTTTGCATCACTTCTGCAGCTTCCCCTCAGTGGAGCACCTTTCTAAAGAACAACAAAACTAACATAAAGTAAAATAAATACATTTCCCATCTAATCACTCATTTGAGAAGATTTGTTCA
>VUQG01013028.1:38738-52097 GCA_015106755.1 Etia nguti
TGTGATGGAGGTGAGGGGTGGGGGGATTCTGCTACCTAGTTGTCGAGGGAGGGGAGCGAATCAACTGGTCACAGGGCATCCAAGACTCACTGATGCATGCAGGGAGCAAACACTGGACCATTCTGAGCCTACAGGATACTGATACTGTGAATCACTATCCCAGTGAAGAACTGGCAGTAGGATGCACTGTGGACTGTGCACACAGACTAATGTTCTTCTGGTAAACTTTGGGTACTGTACATACAGATCACTTTGACTTTTAACATTTACCAAAGATAGTTCCAACTGTTGCAGATGTACATCCGTTGATGGTAGTGGCCTCTCGCACCAGGATGATGTTCTGCCACAGTGCATAATAAGACGGAACAAGGTGTTGACTTGCGGTAAAAAGGTCCCAGATCTCAATCCAATATCGCATCTATAGGATACACCATATAAACAAGAGACCCTGCATTACCAGTAATGAAGGAAGGATGACGATGCTGATGTAAGCTTTGCACAAGCCCTTACCTCTCTATAAAATTCTATTCTCAAGTTCATCTTGCTTTTACCTGGACCCAAAAGCTTCTTCCAGACCTGCAACGACTTTTTCCAGATGTTTCCTAGTGAAGGTTTTTTTCTATGTGTTCTTCAGTCTTATCATTGGCTTGTATGTCGAGGAAATCCCTAAATTAACACTAATGAATGTAGCTCCTATAGACTTTGATAATAATATCAAAGCATGCTTCCTCGAAAGTGTTCTTTAATTTGGCAGCATGCTCTTTCCTCTTAAGAGTCTGCTTTATTCACTAATAAAGTTGTTGTTCCTCTCATAGGTGTGTTTTGGTTTTTTGAAATGTAAATTCCAAATGCAAATTCAGTTAGGTGTCCAGTTACTCGTCATAGTCATCATCATAATAATAAAGGTCATGCTACACAGAAGAGTTAAAAACAGTAAGAATAAACAAAACAATGCCTATCAAGTCAATAAAACAAGTTTACAGCATGCAGAATCACTGAGAACAGAGGATTCATACGATAGGTGGAAGACAGAGTGAATATGCCAGTTTAAAGAGGTGTTACAGATGTCTGATGGGAGGTGAGGAGCAGAGCAGCTGAAGGTTCTGGACCCCATAGTAGTGAAATAGGGGCAAGGGACAGTGGGATGGAGAAAAGAAGAAGAAGAAGACTCCTGAGGTTCGTAAACTGGAGAATCTATGTAAATTTGGTACTCTGTAAATAGTTAATACAATATTTTTGTAATTCCTCTTGAATTAAAGGTGAAAATCTGCACACTATTCACTGCCTAACATTAAATTCATTTGGTGGTGTACACAGACAAAATAACAAAAAAACTGAGTTAAGCGCCACTTACGGACCTGACTCAATATATACTGCAAATTTTGCCCACGAACAAAAGTATATACAGCCAACACTAGCACTATTTGATCTTTATATAAGATCATTTACGAATACTTGTTTTTAGTTTAGCTTTGCGGTTTTTGACTTAATAAACTGATCAATATGAAAAATGACAACAGTACAACTGGATCACAAAGGAACAGAACACACACACACAGTTTAAAGAGGAGCAACTCATTGGCAAACTGTTAACTGTAACTGTAAGCCAGCTAACATTTTTAACAAGACAAAGTTCCTCCACAGTCAGTGCATCAGACAATAAGACATCATTAATACCAAAACAGCCCAAATGTACCAGTGCAAAGGCAGAAGCGCACTCAAGACAGTTAAAAGCTATCACAGAACAAAGGAGGCAGAACATAGAGGAACATCAGGTTTTGGTTATTGCTCGGTTATTGCTGGCTTTGGAAGCAAAAGCAATTATCAGCGAGGGCATCAGTAAAAGCATGGAGCTGTTGACATAAAAATGTCCATTTCACTATTGCTTTGCAGCTCATTGCAGTTGCTGGGAACAGTAAATTGTAATGAGGAGAGGCTGATGGAGGCGTTAGCTCCAGGGACTGTTAACTGACAGCCAAATCGGGTATTATAACTGACAGATGAGATTTGTAGCATGCTTAGGTTTGTAATCTAATCTGTGCTGTCATCAAATGATACGATCAGGAGGGTTTTTTTTATCGTCGATGTATTGGAAAGTCCCTTTATATACTATTACTGGAATATCCTTTTTTGAGTGTTTGAACTGGGCCAGTGTCTGTTAGTAGTTAGCCAGTGTGATCACAAAGAAGCAAAGGGGCAAACCAAGACACCACTACTACCTCTCGCCTAATGTTTTTGTTGTGTTGTGGTCTTACATCACTTTCAAAGCTGAATAACATCAATTTTTGAGTGCATCTAGATTTCAGCAGTGTTCAGATGTCTTGGAAATCTATTCAAACATTCAACATTGTCAATTCAGTCTTATTAAGTATGGGATAAATTTAGAGTTGGGCGATGTGTGATGTATTTGCATACATCATGATTTCTTATAATCCCATTTATATATCTAATTAAGCCTTAAAAGGGCCTTAGATTGTATTTTAGGCTTAACTAATGCAACAAAAAGTAAAGAAAAATATATAAAAGCTTAAATTGCATTTAAACTCCCTACATTTTTGTCACTGTATAGCCTCTAGTTCTGTAATAGTAAAAGATTGTGACGATTGTTATGTCTTCAGTTAAGTCAGTGTCAGGTTGCAGGCAGGGCAGCACATGCAGTGTTTGTGTGGTTTGCAGGGACACCTATTGGCTAAATGTGGAAACTACACTGTAGGTTGCAGACAAGATAAAAATGTACCACAAATCAAGAGTGCACTATTTTTAATTGGTGTAGTTCATTAGCGTTAAATAACAAACACAATTTGTCATACATAATGAATAACAATTAAAGCGCAAGGCGCTCTCTACCTCTTCAGCTCAAAAACAGAAAAACAGGGATAGAGTTTTTCGATTTTTATTACTCAATGCAGTCACATACTGAGCAGTCAAGTCAGCCTGTTAGGAATTAAAAAAAGCAGTGTTTCCTTAGGACATACTAATGAATCATGTATAAAAGATAATCATTATTGGTTTATAAACGCAAGCGTCTCACAAGCCACGAGCACACAGCTCAGTCCCAGGATATGCAACAACTAGTAATATTGTAATTAAAACAAGAAACATGTCTGAAATTTTCAGACTTCAGACAACAGATTATCACAAAACGTCTCAGCCTCAATGAAAAGCACAGCGCCTCAGAAGCCCCCCTGCAGAACGTCTGATTAAAACGTCCAAGAACACATGAATACATTTTTGAAATGGAAAAAAAATTGTGGATTATTTTAAATTCATTTCCTCCACCACATGCGACTTTCCATTTTTTAACAATGCTATAATGACAAATATATTTAAGAAATCATTTTCAAAACTTTTGTTTTGAACACAACATCACCTTGTTCTAAGCTCTCTGGATTCATAAAAACAAGACTGAAGGGAAATTACCAGTAAAACAAAAGAAGAACACACAAAAAAACATTGTAACGCTAAAGTGTAGCCCTTTAATGTTTTTTCTCATTCAGCTTCTGCTCGTCTCCTCAGCACTCAACAGGTGTCGTTTGTGACCGTAAGTCCTAGTTAGCGGCAAAAAGACTTTCCTCCTGATTCAGTTTCACCTTTCATGGACCAGATACCTTTGAAAGAGTGAGTGTATACAATAAATGGAATAATTCATGATTTTGTCATTAAAAATGAAAAGTTTCTTTTCCTCATACTTGGGATGTGTTTTGAAATTATACATAATGGACCATAGATGTTCAGAAGTTTTCCAAACCTCCTCTAGCTACGTTGGGAGACGTACGTAAGTCCCCCCTTGCGTTTCACAGGAGAAGGGTACCAGGGCTTTAATTATGTGCAGAGCCTGGATCATTAGCATGGATGGGGGAGCCGTACGGAGCGTCCTCGTCTCCAGTCAAGGCACTGCGTTCGGAGTCGACCACCCCCTCCTTTCTCCTCCCTCTCGTGTAACAAACGAGCCCGGCCTTGTTACCCAGGCACAGGTTAACAAGCACCGGCACGAGTTCATGCTGATGAATACATGGAGAATATCAGCTAATGCATCTTGCAAGCAATTAATTCAAATAATAGTTGTAAGTAAATTAATTTGAAATAGGGTTTGGGGGAATTTATCCTGATTCAAATTAACCAAAAAGTTGAAGATTTATGTGAAGTCGCTAAATTTACCATCGAAACACATTTCATAATGTGCACTTCTGAGCAACACGTTAAAAAAAAACATCCCAAAACATGTCTTATTGTGACCCTAGATGATCAATCCACCTAATCCCACAAAATACGGCTGCACAGCTGGAAACAATCTGAGTATTGTCATGACACAGATACATCTAACGCCCGCGCACATTTATCCCAACCCAGTTCTAAACTTTCTCAATTATTCATTAATATGAAATTGTGTTTGTCTCAAGTGGAACAGTGCGATTTCCTCCTGTGACATACAGGCATTGTTTGGCCCCTCTCCAGAGCCACTGTCACTCCTTTGCCAATTTCTCAGTTGACACAAATTGTTCAGGAATCCATTTCCCTCCTGATAGTTTGGAGAGCCCTGATTTGTCCTAATCCTGAGACCATTTGTAATACAGAAGACTGGGATAAATAATAAATTGTGTGTGACAGAGTCAAAGGAACAAAAAAAAAAAAAAAAATGGAGCTGGCGAACAAATGGTTTGCTTTATCGCTGGGAAAGAAAACCTTTCTTTATGGTTGCATTATCAAATCATGATATGTATATTCACTGTTGAAATGAATAGTAATGAGTGGAATGTGGAAGAAATATGTAGAACAAAACTAACTGGTGTGAGGCTTCTCTCTGCTGTGATGGCTTCATAATTGTTGTGCTCCGAGAGGGCTCACTGTGAAAATGTATTATTTTGTATATTGTTGTTACTAATGCATGTGAGTCCTACTCTGGACCCTGTGTGAAATTTCAGTGTTTGAGCTATTAAGAAATGAAAATAGGTAAAATTCAAATTTTAATTATGTCTAATTTTAGTGTTTACTGTAAATACCAAAGTTTGACATATTAGGCAAATGGCAATGGATAAAAAGGAAAATCATGTGTTTAGTGCTAATATACTGCATAAAATTATATATAAATTAGTTGGTTCATCATGAACAACATACATTCATATTCTCCAAGTGGTCTGTCCTAACCTGTAAAACATGCATTGACTTTAACAGAATACTGCAAAATTGAAACAAAAGATTTTTTTTGTAAAGTTACTTTATTTTGATCAGAACTTAGATATTTAATTTTGACAATTATGTTTAAAAAGAATTGCATAAAATTAGCAGCTGTGTTACAGATCAGGCCTTAGAACCTTTATTTGTCAAACAAATGTATAAACCGCAACCAGGCAGTTACTTTACTGTGACGCTGTGCTTGCACACGGCCAGATTGACAAAGAAATAAAAAGTGACCGCTTACAAAATTTCCCAGTGGCATTTTTTCCCCCATGAATGCTGCATGCTGAGAATGAATTCATGCATAATTTGGAAACACTCTGTCATGTGATCTTCTGTAAGCACTGCTCGTTCAAATCCTGCAAAAGGCTACTGAATAACTTTAATAAAAGATCAGTGATGCTAAAGACTCTCTCATAAAACAACACTCATCCATTTTAATGCTCAGAAATTTCCATTCCAGTTTCCTTTGTAATTGAGATTCATTTTGCAGAAACTAAATTAGTTTGAATAGTATAATTTGTAAATATATGTTAATTAACCCCTTTTTCTTCATCTCGTTTGTTAAGAGAGAGCAGAGCCAAATGAAATTCAAACTTACCTGCAAGGCAGACTCAGGACCTGTCTATGAATTAAGGCAAATAAAAACACTCCAGCACAGTTTACTTTTTTGCATACTCAGTTGTTTTTAGTTAGGCGAAGGTCTTAATTGCATTGTCGTTAGTGTGTCTAATAATTGCCACAGGACATTTGGGTTTATGAACCTTTGCAGGCTTCTACTGTGTGTAAAACCTGAAAAGGAAAACCACAGGAAAAGGATGCCCACCACTGCTCCTTAATTTAAGGAGAGATTAATAAAGTAGTTGCTAGACTTGCAGTTTGTTCTCCCTAAGGGTTGTATTAATAATCTTAGAGATACAAGGTTCAACTGTGGAGATCTGCCCTTGTGAAAGACCGGCAAAACTTAAAAGGCTTGTCTTAAAAGATCACTGATGTGCTGCTGTTACTTGTCGTCCATAATTTACTGTTAGCTTCATGCAGATTAAATGTTAAAAGAGAGTCTTTCCGTACAGTATAAAATACCTTACTGTCTGGCCGACTAAACCGCTACGAAATGTCCTGCAGATGTGACACCAGGAAAGAACAGATGTTGAGGCGACCAAGTTCCATATTAACTTGGTCGTACAGCTGTGGGTGAAGAATGAGGAAGGGGAAGATAGAGGAGATATACTGAGACGACGCATCACCTGGACAAGAAATCCTTCTTCTGAAAGGAAGTATTTGGAAAATGTGTTTGCTGATTTTAACATTATCCTACTAAAAGTTATACACAGAGTAGTACCAAACAAGAAAGATTTAAGATAAATTAAATGTAGTATTTTTAATGCCTGCAAACACTCATTATTGCCCTCTTTCTAGTGTATTTCCTTCCAATTGACATGTGATAGGACTATCCCATAACTGACTGATGATTGCTTTTTAAACTGAATTTGGATGTGTGGTAAAAAGTTATAGTTGATGTTTATGTATGCTTGCTAGCTGAGACTGCAGTTTGCCTCCTGTTTCAGTTTAGTTTTATTTTCACTTTTTTAAAAAACCTTTACTTTCACTGGATATTTGATTGAATTTATGATCCAAAACTACATAGATGGCTTTAGGAAAAGGTGCATGTTAAAATATAACTAGTTGGGAGTAAGACTTGTTACAGTACCACCATAACACATGCCTCACATAATCAGGGCTAAAGATACATCTTGTGAATATCTCTCAGATACCAGAGGCTTTGGGAAGGAGGACGGACTCACTTATCAGTAAGAAAAAACTTTCATCAAAAAAACCCCCAACCATTGGTTATTATCGGTAGTTATTTATTTTATTACAGAAATGAATGTCAATTTACTGTTAATAAGATGAATATTTACTATAGATCATTAAAAAGCTATCACAGTGTATAGGCAAACGTAATATAAAACGTAGCCTGTCTAGATGTAACAATAACATTAAGGTGGCTCTTTGAAAGATTTATCTGAGAAACTTCAATGTATCATTGAGAATACTTAATTTCAGATTAATACAACGTATTAAACTTTTAATAACAGCTATGTTATTACTTATATAATGACAGTAATTATTACATGTAGCGGGACTTTCATACTGTGTAAACTCGCTCTTCTCATCATGTAATTTGTTCGAAAGGTACTGCAGTCACACCGACACGCTTGTCAGTTTATCATAAAATGACATAATAATAATGATGATGATGATGATAATGTTGTTTGACTTTTGAGAGGTTTTCATACCTAACTGCTGCATCAGTGAATTAATATGGGTTTGTGTAAAAGGTAGATTAATCATATTGCAATTTATTTCCAATTTTTTGCCACATTTGTAGTGAGTCCCGTTGTGGTGAACAATTTTTGTGACAAATCAGTTTAGAATTTGTCAGCTTTATTCCCCAAATCACAATAACAGCAAATACTGCATTCAAAAGGACAGCATGTAATCAAATGCCAAAGTCTAAATGGTTTCTCTTAGAGAAGTGAATGAACAGTCAAAGGGTAAATTCGGTGTTTTTAAATGATCTCTTCTGTATTTTTCAAGCGGTTTTTGACATCTTAAAGAAATGCAGTTTGAAGTCTTGATGGGAAATTACTTCAGACTTTCAGTGTGCAGACTTTAGCTTCTATTTACTTTTCTGGTATTTTCCAGTGTAATCATTTTACAACAACATAATGGTTTTTGTACTTCTAACTACATTTAGCAATACTCTAACTTTATACTCCATTTTTCCCCCGTAAATGAATCATCTTTCTTTTTAATTGGAAGCTGAAAATTTTCATACTTAAATTTTGTTCAAGGATCATATTCATGGTGATGTAAAATCCTGCACTGCACTCTTGACCACCTGTTGGGACCTGCTGCTAAATATTTCATAACTTTTCTCCATTTTTACCCCTTTTTCTATGGCCCTTTGATGTTTTTGTTCCAATTCTTTCCTCCTTTTTCATCCTCCCTGGAATAGCTGTGGAATAATCCTACAGTTTTCGCCTTTCATGCCTGAAACTTTGCATTGCATTTTAACATTTGTCGAGAGAACGTCCTTTTCCTTGTGTCTGAAAGATCATTTTTAATAAAAGTGGAGGGCTAAGAAGAGCTGTAAACCTGTACTAAACACACAGCGCTGAGGTCTCCGGGAGACTCATTAGCATCTGGGAGTCAGTGCATCACTTCTTCATAATAATAAGAAGAATTGGTTGACTGCCATGTGACTCTTGCCCTTGATGACATTTCCCTTGTCATTCAGGCATTATTACAGCCTTAAATTATTCCTGTGTCCACCCTGGCAGGCAGTCATCGCATAACATCTTCACTTGAAAGGCTTTTTCTGATAATCTCACCACCAGAACGGATATGTAACTGTGGCCAGGGTTGCTCCTGGTATCATATTTTCTACACATTTCACACAGCATAGGGAAAGGGAGGGGCTTTGTGCTTACCATCTTTAATAAAAAAAAATTAAAACATCCTGTCATAATTGGCAGTTTTTTAATATCATAACTGTCCAAGTTTATTTTTAACTACCTCTTACATTAAACAATCTTTGACTCATTTTCTAGCTTAATGTCAGTTAAGCTTTTATTTATTTAGTGAATTCACATTATTATTAATATTATTGTTATTATTATTATTGTGCAGTCAAAAGCATTGATACCTATGTGCACTTTTTATTCAGTACAAAGCTGTCATACACTTTATCCTAATTGGACTATTTTGAAACGGGAATTTAACTTTGATAGGTAAATTATAATTTGCAATCCATTTCCTGTTCTAAAATCATTAAACTAAAACATTAAACATCACTTTGGACATGGACAATATTTGAAGTTGTACCTAAACAACCACATGTACAATTTTGTTCTAAGGAAAAGCACACAGTTTTGTTTACCACATCACAGCTTACATTTTTATTGTGTTTACTTTTATTTCAGTAGGATTAAAAGGAAGAGATCTACACACTAAAAATGTTGTGTGAAGTATTCAAGGAAACTATAGCAGGAAACTAACAGACTTGCTCTATAGAAAGAAACCTGAAATAATGACAAGAATATTTTTCAAAAGCCTCTTTTGTAAATCCCTATAACTTACTGACAAACTCACATAGTCGCACAGTAAATAGCAGATATATCAGATGCCAGACACACTTTACACAAAGAAAGCTAGTTAAAGGAAAGAATTAGTAGTTGTTAACTAGAACTAAAAGAACTGATGTCACGGAAAGTTATTAATACACCTGACACTTTAAACATAGGTCTTTCAGTTAGAGAACAGGTTCTTGTTTATTCATGTTTCCTCTTATATAATGAATCAGTGCTGCTTATATTTCAATTTTCATTTATTTTTATCTATTTATATCGTCTTAATCTGCAGTCTGCATGGCTGATAAACCAATTGTCAATATTTTGAATTATAATGAAAATTTTAAAAGTTGTATTTTCGACATTTGTCCAGTGATCATTATAGACAACAACTACATGCGATGAGCCAGAAAAACTTATTTTGGGAGATGTTTTCTGACCAAATCAATATGCTGCAACACAAAAAATTTGCAAAATTATGCAGATGTTTAGATTTTTTAGTATGAAAGAATAAAAAGAAAAATATATTATTCCTCCTGTGAATGCTACATAAAGACCTACTATGTAATTATTGCTTTGTGTTGGCTTTGATGTCTTTAATTTGTAAGCACTACTTTATATTGTTCCAGAGTTGGATTCAAAACAAGAACTACAGTACTGATGGAGTATAATATCTGTCACGATGATGACAGAGATTCAGATCCACTGTAACATATTCCTAATGAAATTCTTGAGTCTTCTGCCCTCATGTCAGTCGATCATGTGGTATATCCATGATTCTTCTTTTCTTTTTTTAAAATTCCCTGGACAAAAAAGGGAAAGATCTAAACCTTTCTCTTTTCTACTGAATTTACATCTTCGGCTCATTTCTCCTGCTTTCTTACCAAGAGAATTCTAATGAAGGGCAGAGTCAGATATCTACAGGGATACAAGAGGACCTGGAGACAGGAGAGAATGCAGACACTGATGGCAAGAAATTTCCATAAAAGTACAATCAGGTTGGAATTTTAAAAGTGAATGTTTAAGTAGTCTAAGAGATGGGCTTTGATTCACAGCCTGATCAAACCCAAGACATCTCATTCAGAGAATAATGATTTTTCCCCCGTAATTTTCTCTGTCTCTGTCTCATCTGTGAGCTTACAGGTAGAGCAAAGCCCAATGGTATTGTTTTCCCTCCAGTACTTGAGCACAGGAGCCTTTCTTCTGCCAGATTAGACATGGCCAAAAAGAATGGCAAATGTAGATATGCCACGTTATTAGGAGTTGGCTACGCAGTGAAAATTCAGGCCTAATCCACCGGATACACTGATATCCCATCCAATACTGGATTGCAAGTAGGTAAATATGCATATTTTATTTTATATATCTATATATATATTCTTATTTGAAATATCCAATGTAAACAGTATTCCTTTTGTGCATATATTCCCACGAATATGAAGACTGAATATGAAATATCTATTGTTGTTCACAGGAACGATGGTCAAAAACAGCGGTGGGGAAAAATGTTTCCATGTGAGACAAGCAGTTATCTGGGCCAGAGTTTTTTTACCAAACAACCTCAGTAACCCTCTAACACAGAGAAATAAAAAGCAACAAAGCTCATTAACCAAATTATTTGTTTGACCTTTTACATTATTAGCTGAGTATTTTCACTGGGCTAGCTTTTTGCAACTTAACTTCCTTTGCTTTTGGGACCCAGAGCTACTTTGTTTTTGATTTTTAAAAAATCTACGGTGAGATAAGGACAAAATGTCACAAAAGGGAAGAAATTGTGTTACAGCAGACTCAACTAAGAGCTACTTAATTAACAGCTAATTTAACAAAACCATCAACAACTACGAGATTTTCCATTCTTTCTTTTGAACGTCACTTAAAAAAACATCCATATCCCACTAATAAAACATTGAAACTTGGGCATAATGTTGATTATTTTCATCCTTTAGGGTGTGTTTTTTAAATTACATAACAGAAATTTACTTATTTAAAGTAAACACACACACACGCACCAAGAAAAACTGCCTGCTCGTTTTAAACCTCAGGGTGTTAAATTACATTTTCCACCCCCGTGATGTGGCTAAAGTCCAGGAAACTTTTTAAACTGGGCACAGGGTTTGAACCGGGCATAGTGCAGGTCTATACATTTTCTTTTGTTTCAAATATGATCTGTCAGACATGTGTGTTTTGGCTACAAGATATTACTCTTTCATGGGCTCTTTTTGGAGAGAAGGTTCCTGACCAATTATTTTCAGACAGATGCAGGGATGCAGAATGACTAGAAGCATCAGGTTTTTTTTCCAGATGATGCCTAAGGTAAGGGGAGAATGGCCAGAGGCTACGGCAGCCCTCTGGGGACAGAGAGGGCTTATAAACAGTGAAACTGACATATCTCATCTATTACTCTTCCTAAGTAAACCTTTAAAAAACCTTGACAGTCCTCTGCATGCTTTTACCAGCCTGTATATATTTAGCATTTTATGAATTTGAAGTCATTTTTGAAGTATCGACTGTGTATAATTTTGTGAATAATCACTGATCCAAGGATGAATGAAAAGGCTCAAACTTAATGCACCTCCTCATCTGCAAGCTTTCATATTTCTTTTAAGACACCTTATGTTACTTTTATGTCATACAGCTTTCCAAAATCAATATACTGTACACTTTCAGGATGAAATATGTTTTATCTTATCAATCTACACTTCCTTTACGAACCGCATACCCATCAAAGCCAGGCCAGTCACAGCTAGTTCTGGTGTTGCAGTTGAAGTGAGTTTGTCGATGTGAAAAAATAAAAAAAAGCCATTCTTACCGCTGCCATGCAGGTTCCCTTGTTGACAGGCCCTCGTAAACCAAAAAGCCTTGCAGGGTGCCTCCAGATATGTTCCTTCAGTCACAAGGAAGCAGGTCACTAGTTCCCCCCACAAGGTCACCACATCTAATGCTGTCACCTCCACTTAGAGCCCGCAAAAGCGACGGTCATTTCCCTGTAACTTCCTCCTAACCTCGCACAGATGCCATATGTGTGTTATGTAGCCACAGCAGCCAAAGTATAATAAACAACAAACACTGTCTTATTAGAAAATCAGGTAAGTAAAAGCAAGAGTAAAGAGTTCTTGAAGTTGGCTTTACATACCTGTACATATGCAAGTGTATAAACTGTATTTAAAAGATGGACATAGCCTTAAGCAATTTGCTTGTGGACATTCATAGTCTCCGGTCGCCTTGGTCACCCTCTAATGCAGTGGCATTGCAGGGGGGGCGCGGTATGAAAAAAAAAGAGAGCTTGGACACTGCTAGCATAATGGAGAGGTTTTTTGACGGGGCTCCCACACAAACGCAAAGCAGAGGTTGAAGCATCGCCAATTATGCTTCCAAACCAACTTCCTTCTAAGCCAAAGACTAGAAAATATGGTGAGGCATATCTTGCCTTTGGCTTCACCTCCACGACAGCTGTCCTGCCAAGGTAGGTGTCACCGACAGAATTGGTTTCCCCTGCGTCGGGAGCACACGCTGGGCTCTCCAAATCACGGACAAACAGTATCCCACATTCTTGATTTTTAGCTCACAAACACTTCTTATAACGACTAGCTACTCCTGAAACTTTGGAGGTTTTAGCTCTCTATACAGTAAGGTTACAGCAGGATAAAAATAATTATCAGGCAAAATGTCCTTTGTTTGTCAAAATAATCCCATCCGATACTACGTGAGAACAATAAATATATAATTTTCTGTTGTAACCCTCAAACTGAACGATAATGTAACGACACTCATTTTTCACTTTTTCACAAAACTAAAACATCACTACTTCCACGTCTAATTGTCTGTAATGGAGGCGGAGTAAACTGGATCTGCACTCTGTGCCCAGCGAATGCTCGCGACGCAGGGGGAACAGATTTTGTCTACCTACCTTGGCACAACACTGATCCTGCCACAATTTGTTCCCCCAGTTCAAATCACAGACAAACAGTATCCCACAGTTGTTTATGTTTTTAAACCCATTTTGCATGGAGAGACTTTTTTTTTTTTTTTTATTATATTTATAATAAAT
>VUQG01013032.1:2065-26724 GCA_015106755.1 Etia nguti
CATCGACCCCCCCCCCCCCCCCCCCCCCCCCCCCAACCATTTGTCCTGAGGAGCCACTCACAATCACACTGCTATAAAAGCTGAGGAGAAGAGCTGCCCACCAGCTGTAATAGTGGTGAGCTTCAGTGGTGTACTTTGAGTTCTGACTGTGAGTTTAGTGGTGTTTTGATCTACTAGTTGGTAGTGTTTTCCTTTGGTTTGTTTAGCCATATCTTTTCTGTATTGTCTGATAATGTGCTTGTAGCTGTCTCTGAGTTAACTCATTTTACCAAAAACAAACAGTGTTATTTTTTAAAATCTGCTCTCTTTAGCTTTTTCTTTCACCCACATTTAACATTTGTTACTCCCCTCACCCATTTGCCATTTTTCTGGAATGTAACAGGAAGTCAACAAGCTCCAAGCCGTAATGTGGCTTACTGTAAAGTGAATCAAGCAGCCATTCCTTGAAGCAATCATTTCCACTCATACCAACTGTTAAACTGGTTTTCTTCCAAATGATGCACTTGATGCTTGCTGGTTAATGCTTCTGTTTAACTGGAGCAGCAAACAGATTTCTAAGGAGCACTAACTAACAAGTAGAACATTTTTAATGAACCAAAATTCTCTGATTAGCTGACTACAAGATCGGCTGGATCATTGGTTCCTGTTTTAAAAGAGTGCTTGATTTCACAGACCACTGACTCCCCATCCACTTTCTCTTCCTTCTCTCAGCTGACTCTAATTCTCCAGTGTCTCCTTTCAAACTGATAGGGAACACAGCTACATAAATCCTTTTAAAAAATGACAGAGCTGGCAAAGGGGAACTTAATTAATATTTTCTTTTGCGCACTGGTGAAAATCCATTTCAAAGGTCTCAAGGCCATTTAATTTAGAGCTGATACACTTTTGACAACTGTTCTTTTTGTCTGTTTGTTTTCTTTCTCTTGCAACTCAAGTGCCTTGTTAAAGTTATATAAATAAGTTCCAGAAAGATTCTATATGCTTTTTTGAGTTCTCTCAAAAAAGATGATTATAGAGTCCATATTCAACCTCACCTCAACCTTTTTTAGTTCATGGAAATATAAGTGTTTTCTGATTCCATAGCATAAAATGTCGTGGTTCATTCAGAAAATGCTGGGTTTACACATATTTGCACAATTTTCCATGTGAACAGAAGACCAAAATGCATAGAAGAACCTTTTTTTTAGAAGACTAGCTAATATTCATGTCCACACCACAGATCACCTTTTTCCACTCTCTGTTATTTGTAGCTGAGATGTTAAGGTGTAAGGAACACTGGTGTCAGCGCTATTGTTTAGAGGAAATCCTGTTATGGGATTATGGGTGTTACTATCAACATAACTCTAAAAAGGTTTCTTTCCACCTGCCATCAGTTTTACTTTGTACTTGCATTACCTTTGTTACGAACTGTCAAGATAGTGACTGCATATGTCAATGGAATTAGTTGCGGTTGTTTTGCAGGAAAAACTGTGGCTCTATCGGTGCTCCTCAGTGCTTTGATATCATGTTGAAAACTACAGCTTTGTTAACAGACGCAGAGTGGGCTTGTTACCATCTTGTTACCATATACTGTAGATAGATAGATAGATAGATAGATAGATAGATAGATAGATAGATAGATAGATAGATAGATAGATAGATAGATAGATAGATAGATAGATAGATAGATAGATAGATAGATAGATAGACTTATCATAGTATATGCTATATACTATAGTATAGCATGGTAATCCAGTATTTTCATTGAAAAGTTAGAACCATGCCCATACATGATACATGTAATCCAGCTGTGAAATTGTGAGTGGCATCAAAACTTGTGAGTCTTTGCAGTTAAAGTTCCTTCTTGATGCCAAATGTCAGAGGAGAAAGGCTCCTTCAAGCTGATAGGAAGGCAACAGTAACTCAAATAAGCACTTGTTACAATCAAGGTCTGCCGAATAGTATCTCTGAATGCAAAACACATACAGCCTTGAAGCAGATGGGCTGCAACAGCAGAGACTTCACTAGGTGCCACACGTGTCAGCTGAGAAGAGGAAAATGAGGCTACAATTCACAAGGATCACCAAAACTGGACAATAGAAGATAGGAAAAATACTGACTGGTCTCAGTTTCTGTTGCCACATTTGGATGGTAAGGTTAAAATGTTGTGTAAACAATGCAAATGGTTAGATCTATCCTGCCTTGTTCAGACCGGTGGCGGCTTAATGGTGTGGAGGATATTTTGTTGGCACACTTTGGGCCACTTAGTAAAAACTGAGAATTGTTGCTGACCATCCATCCATCTCTTTATGACCACAGTGTACCCATCTTCTGATGGCTGCGTCTAACAGGTTTAACACACCATGTCACAAAGCCCAAATCTTCTCAGTCTGGTTTCTTGAGAGTTCACTGTATTGAGATGACCTCCAGATACCAGATCTCAATCTGATAGATGACCATTGGGATTTGAGGGGATGGGAGATTCACATTATAAAAGCTGATAAATCTACAACAATATGACTCAAAATCTCTGAGCACTCTGTCCAGCACCTTGTTGAATGTATGTCACAGAGGATTAGAGCAGTTTTTAATATGTTAAAGGTTATTATCCAGCCTGGTACTACAAAAGGTGTTGAGTGTATATATGTCATATAGGCAATGTGGTCACTAACACGCTGTAGGTAAAACCACGTGGGGTAAATGTACCTTCATTAATTTGTATTGGGCATGTCTTGTTTGCTTAAACTGCGTCTTCAAATGCATATAGTTGTGACATAACACAATATTGTACCGGTCAAAAGGTCATAAAAGAGAGGTTTTTACAACTATCCTTGAACTGAAAGCACAGGGGCAAGGCCCTTTATTTTTTTAACCACTTAAAAAAATAAATAAAGGAGTTATTTCTGTATCACAATTTTGAACATTTTCTTCATTATTTCTGTTTTCTTTACCTTGTGGATGGCATGCTGTGAAATCAGAAATGAGAAAACAAAGTATTAAAGGAGACTATAATGCACTTCATTCAAGGTTGAAGGAGATCTGTGTTGAATATATGTTGTATTGCCAAAGTAAAGTGTTCCCTCTCCCTCTCCTAGAAAAGAAGAAGGGTATTAAAGACTTAGAAGACAGGTGCCCTATATGGTCTGATTGTCTAGCTGTCTCACTGAGCTGTAGATTTAGCCTGAGTTAATGGAGTGCCAGATGAGTGTTCCTTGTTAATATCAGCCATTCATGCATTTCGGGAAGCCATTTCTTCTTTCAAGGGGCACTAAGTCTTCTTACCTAATTTGGTGAATAAAATGTGAAAGTTTTTTGAAGAAAAAGAAAAAAGCTCAATCTTCATTTCTCTTATTTGCCCTCTTTGAGTGATGCTGGTCACTGATCTGCTGCACTGTAAGTGAAAGAGTATACCATATTTGGAAATGGGTAGACCAGACGAATTATGCATTCACACATCACACAAACATGTGCGGTACAATCTGCCAGTTAACTAATTTAACATACTTGAGATGTCATGCTTTTCCTGTTTTGCAGTAGGTAATGCCAATAAGAGCTGAAATTTCAGCTGAGACAACAGGGCTGCACACTACTAATTGGATGGCAATAAAAGGGCAACAGAAAAAGAAAAACAGGAGAGAACATATTAATCCTTTTGAACTTTGTTTGTGCCATCTGACCTGACAGTGACAAGCAAAGAAACAAAGGAAAAAGGCACAGAAATTAAAGAGATTTCACAGATTCGAGGCTGGGGAGAGAAAGGACAAATATAGACAGATGAACAGGTGGCTAGACAAATAAATGTTTATGATGCGGCTCATTTTGTTTCAAGTTTTGCAGTTAATGCCATATGGAGCCTAAAATTTTGTGCCTAGTGGTTTGTTCCATCGTTGTTTCTTCTTTAAATAAACTTAAACCACGTCTGCTTCTTTTTTTTCACTTTACCTTTTCTACTCTTAGGTTGTCAAATCTTTGAATGTATCCTGTTCACCTCTGCACAGTCACAAGCTCTTTGAGATGTGGTTTGTGTGCATGATTGCAAAAGCTGAGGATGGGGTTTTGTTTTTTTTAACTCCCAGGACAGGTTGCTAAAATCCAGATGCAGAGATTTAAATGAATATGTCCTCTGCCTCAGCAAAATGGTTAAATTACTTTTATTTCATGTAACGTGTTTTGTAGGCCAACCTTTTTGGCCCTGATTGGATCGCTTTTTAGGCTGAGAAGAATAAGTTAATGTTTGATTTTACCTGAGTTCGGTTACATGCTAGGAAAACATAAAGTTCTGTAATTAATATGAAAAAACAAAATACTGAAAGTGCACTTTTTCAGACACATGCTTATAATCTCCCTTATATTTCTTTCATTTTAGTCAGCAACAGTATGCAACAGTATGACTTTGACTCACTAAAAAGAATCCCTTGTAATATTTCAGGATTGACCAGTTTAAGTATTATGCATGCTGCATTACTCTTTTACAGAGAGGATTATAGACACTAGTCATATGTTCCGGCTGGCAACAAACAGAGTGACCACGAACAAATCATTTGCATGCTTGTGTAACATTCTCCAATGAACTTTGGATGAGAGCTATCACGCCGCAGCTCAAAAGAGAGCAAACAACACATAGTTCTTAAATAATACTATTTTAAACACACAATGCAATACAATCCTATGCACGCAGTGTCTATAAATATTGTGGGGTGTGAAAGTGCATGGATTTGAAACACAAATCAAAAAGAGAAATGCCAGCTGGCGAGCTGGGAGATGAGAGTGAGATGATCTTGCAGGTCTGACTAATAAACTCCCAAGTCCACCGTACTCAGGTGTACTTCACTGCTGCCAAGGGTCCCTCTCAAAACCCACACTTGCAGTAAGCAGTCAAGTGCCCACTTGTGTGACGCAGTTCTTGTAATTGCCCTAGTGCCTGTTAGGACTGCAAGGATGTGGAGGATTATCAGATGTCAGTGGGATGCATTTGGACCACTCTGGCACATAATACTGCACATGACACACTCGAGCTCAGATGACTGGTTGGGGAAAGTAAGTAGAATCAAGAATTCAACATCACAGTTACAATCAGGTGCCACTGAAAACACACTCAGTAGCTGAGAGGATAAAATTTGGTTAAAAAATGTAAATGGCACACAGGATGCTCTTCAGCCTACTCCATATAAAATATACATATCATAATTAGGTTTTAAATGGCCTCCATGTGCAGTATAGTAACAGGTATTTAACACTTTTTTTTAAAATCAGATATTGAGTTTTGACTTTGGAAATGAAGAATAATATCCAGGCTGAATCCAGCAATGTCTTTAACTGGCCTTATAGGAACAATACTGGCAACAACTAAACAGATTTCTATGGTGAGTTATACCTTCAGTAGCTATAAATAACACTTCCAGTGGTGATAAAACAGAATCTCCATCACTGTAGGTTAAGTGTTCGGTAGGTTTGTGTTTGGATCACTCACTTGGCTCCAACCTGACAGTAAGTGAACACACATTAAAGTTTTTACGAACATAAGTGGAGCTATCAGATACACTCAAAGTGTCAGCTCAACAAAAGAAGCAGTTCAGCCTGGCAGAGAAGAGGAGATAGGGAAAGAAATCAGGCAATATAAGTATAATGGCATGATTCTTGTAGAATGAATGTTGTTCTTTTCCTTCAACTAACAAATGTAACTAACAAATGTATTGTAGCCTGCTTAATGAAAAACCTTCCAGCTGCAGGCTCATAGTTTATGCCCCTGCTTGGATGTTTGTCTCGTTAACGAGCTTGACTTTATGCATCCTGATTCATTTACAGGTCATATGTTATATTTACTATGTTTTTACATACCTTACCAACTACATGGTTTCATTTTCAGTTTAATTATGAGCTGCAAATTCAAACTAAACCCCAGTTTATTTTTTTTTTTTAATCCGTGGATATTGATAGGTAACACAAGACAGAAAGCAATCACTGAAAGAACACTGCAGTTAAATTATTCTAGTCTTCAATCTGGAGCACAGGAGGGAGAAAACATTCTTCCCGATGCAGATCATCCCCAAAAGAACACCCTTAAACGTCCTTAAGCATTCTATTTGTGCAAGGTAATGTGTGATTTTTACTGGTGACTAACTCAGCATGAGTACTGTTGCACTCGTTTTCACCTTGTGTCTCTGTGTTGGCAATTTTACACACCTCTGATCAGCAGAGTGCCAACACACTCTTAAGCAGACAGGAGTATAAACACATGCATGAGGTCTAGATGCTCTGCCAGCTTGGATGAGATGCTTTTTGAGCGAGGCAATTTTCTCCTGTTGAGTAATAGCACTCAAAAAACAAAACATAAATAATGAAAAATAAATGGAAGTATATGTAAAGAAATTTAGAAGCAGTATTTACTGCAGTAAAAACAGTGTCATCTGTATTATGGTTAAAAAGTTCCGAGGTACCTTCAGTCACCTGCATGCTCAGACCTTTCGGAGCATTTTTAACCTGAGTCTTTGACAAATATTGCTCCTGTTGTGCATTAATGTGATATAGTTCCTATTGAGAGGTGGAATTTTGGCAGTCTGCTACTTAGTATGAATTAACAGGTATCAGTGGGTGTGCATTATACCTAGATGTCACTTTGTAAGGTTTAAATTAACACCCCACTGTGTGGTCCGAATATAATCTTTTCTGACTGCAGAAACTAAACATGGTGGTGGCTATGCTTAATAACTGCAGTGTAAATTACATATGACCAGAGATAACCTTCTATGAAATATAAGCCTCTTAGTGGGAAAAAGCCGTATGGCACTAGTCATCTCTGTTGATCGTAGTTTGGCTGCAGTGCTAATCTCTATTGTCCACAGGTTAATCCTGGGATTTGAGAGATTTTAGGTATTTCATCGATCCAAATTTAGCTGCAACAAGCGAAGGTGACACATTGGACCCTAATTTTGTGATTTTATATGGTATGGCTGTTTGTGATCGGTGGTATTTATTTAAGATGCAAAGAAGGGTTGTTAATACCTATAACCATTGCATCTTTAAGTGATTCACTCTTACAGACACCGTAGTGGGAAGAGAAATTAGTCGAAACATTCATCCATCCATTCTGTTCTGCTTATCCAATTCAGGGTCGCAGGGGGGCTAGAGCCTATCTCAGCTACCATAGGGTGAGAGGCGGGGTACACCCTGGACAGGTCGCTGGACAGGAAAGTGTTGTACATATACTAACGTTGTATGAAGGAAACTGTGAACATGGCCTGTACTGTAAAGCACACTGACTGGTTGATAAGACTAGAAAGAATTATATAAATGCAGCCCATTTACAATTTCTAACGGAAAAGTATGCCTGACCAAAGCATTTTAGCATACCAGCTATACAACCATTAGTCCATGCTAGCACTGTAAAGTATACAGAATGGCTGTAATATGCTTGCCAACTGATACTGAGTACTCCATTATGATGAGTGTCTCTGCTGCTGTGCCGTTCTCTGGTCTCTGTAACAAAGAGTCAAGAAGCATTGATTAAGAGACTTTCACTCTTTGTAGAAAGGAAGCAAGTGCAAAAAAACAAGTAAAATTAGATAAAAGCATGTATAGAATTCTGTTTATTTAGAAGAGTGGCCAAACACCCCTAGCTGCACTCTGCTATCTTGCTCAAGTTCAGATTAATTACTAATGCTCTTCTAATAACTCCACTATTTCTTCATTTTATACATATAGATATATGATGGCAAATATTTTAAAATTCTCTTATGTAGTGCAAAAAGGCATAAAAGACAACACTATTGTTAGGAAGTCTGCAATAGTGCTGTGCTTCTGGCCAGTCTGTGGTGCTGATCAGAAAGAGTTGGTAAGGTAAGCCAGTGTTTCTTTGTACTTGCTCATTAATGCTTCTCAGCTTCAATCACAGACTTTGAGAGAAAACACATATAGTTGTGTTATCCTGTTAAATTAATACTGTCTATTAATGTTACAAACAGACTGGACTGATACCGAATGCTGCTTAGCTCCAAAAGAAGGCTAATGTTGCTCTGGTAATTGCTAATACTGAAATGGCTAATGCCAGCCGGGGGGGATATTTATGATAACTATTTAATTCTTCAGTGTTGCTGAGATGGGAGCTTTACTGACCCCACAAAATTCCATGTAAAGTTATGCTCCATGTTGTGAACTTCAAGTTGAAGACAGCAATGTTTGTATCGACTGCTGGAAATAATATCTAATCCAATACAAAGTATTAGTATAGATTAGGATCTGAGTTTTATTGGACGGGTGGGGGGGTGACAACCCTTGTTGCCTCTCAATACAGTTGGTTAAAGGTTAAATAATGATTTTAAAAATGAAAAGTTTGTAATATTTATGGTAGTTTAATAGAGAGAGACAGAATAGCAACCAAAAACTCAGAAAAAATACATTAAATAAAAGTTAGAAATTAATTTGAATGTCATTGAGTGAAATAGGTATTTGATCCCCAAGCAAAACAGGATTCATTACTTGGTGGAAAAACCTTTGTTGGCAACCACAGTGGTAAGACATTTCTCGTAGTTGGTCACCAGGTTTGCACACATATAAGGAGGGAATTTGGCCCACTCCTCTTTGCAGAAACTTTCTAAATCTTTTAGGTTTCTTGGTTCAAAACTTCAAACTCAAAGCTTCAGCTCCCTTCACAGATTTTCTATAGGACTGAGGTTTGGAGACTGGCAAGGCCACTCCATCACCTCAATGTGCTACTTCTTTAGCAACTCTTTTTTTGCTTTGGTGACAGTTTGGGGGGTCATTGTCATGCCTGAAGACCCGTCCCCGACCCATCTTCAGTGCTCTGGCTGAGGGAAGGAGGTTCTTGGAGGTTCTTGTTCAAGATTTTATAGTATATGACCCTGTCCACTGGCCTTTCCATGATTGTCTGAGGTGTTCTTTGGGTCATATTCAACATTTTTCTTCCTCCAAACATGGAAGGTCGAGTTTCTCCCAAATTTTCTTAAATGTTCACTGGCAAACTTGAGACAGGAGTGTGCATGTGCCTTCGAGATTCAAGATTTCAGTCCATTACTGTAGTGTGTTACCAGTGGTGTTCCTGGTGACTGCGGTCCCAACTGCTTTCAGATAATTAACAAGCTTTTCCCGTGTAGGTTTGGGGTGATCCATCGCCTTTCTCGTAATCATCATCACCCCATGAGGGAAAATCTTTGCATGGAACTCCAGTAAGAGAACATTTAATTTCATATTTCCGCCAAGCTTCTTGCTGACGGTCTTGTAGCCTATTGAACCTTGAGCAGATCTACCATCTTGTCCCTCATGACAACTTTTTGGTCTTCCCCATGGTGATGGAGAGGTTGAAATGGAAGAAATTGATTCTGTGGGCTTTATAGACATAACGAGATGAAATCAGAAGTATCTGTAATTGATTGATTGTAATCTGTATGCAACATGGCCACACAGCCAGTCTGTGGCAGACAGAATTCTGGTTGTATTGTAGGGAATCAATTTTTTTATTTCACTCAGTGACATGCAAATCAACTTAAAACTCATAGCTATTTTTTCTAGATTTTTGGTTAATATCCAGTCTTTCTCCATTAAAATGAAATAACTATAAAATATTTTGGTTCTTTGTGAGTGAATAAACTTGAAAATTCAACAGGGGGCCAAATAATTTGCCTCCAACCATATATTAATGGTATCTCCTAATACATAAAAGTTTAAACTATTTAATTTCTATTTGAACACATTACAGTCTTAATGTCATCCCCAAAAGTTGGAAGCTCGTTTTCCAGCACAGTCCTGACCTCTGTTTTCAGCATGATTCACCAAGTCCTCTTACAGGGTGGAAATGATCTCATTTCTAAAAGCCTCGAAGCTGAATGTAGCCTTGCCCAAGGGGTTGCACTCACAGTTTTTGTATGGCAGGACCAAAAACAGTCTCTTTTCCCTCTGGGTCAAAAGAGGATCTGCTCTTCACAATTCACTGCCTCCACAACATACAGTAATTACCTAATTAGGAAAGCCATGGAACCAGAAGCTGAAGAAATAACACAAGGCCAGATGTGGGATGGGATTTTTTTTTTTATTATTTTATGTCACCTGATGTGCCTAGACTAGGATTTTTTCTATCTAGCAAGCCTTGTGTGTTCTTTCAAATATTGCAATGGCATTATTGGAATAAAGGACAACTTAGTAACATTGTGAAAGCAGATCCTTGATAAAATTACATTCAAATAAAGTTCAAAAAAATAAAACAAAGGTGTTTGTTTGTTCTATTCCAATGTGTATTGACATAAAACAAATTGTGCAATAGACTGTAGCTCCAGTATGTGTTTCTTCTTTTTTTTTAAAGATCTTGATTACAATGATGTAGGGAAAGAAAACCTCCCTTACATCACTGACAGCTGAGAAAAGAGTGAGGCTCATCAGTTTTTGTGATTCTTTGTGACTGATCTGATGCCAGTGCTTTGAAGGGAAAAAGCTGGTATTTCTAAGATTCTGGGAAAACTGATATGAGTAGGCACTGATAAAGAAACAGAAATGCAACCTTGTAAAAATGCAAAATTCTAGTGATTATTTTGCGTGTTATTCCATGTTGTCCTCTTCTATGGTAATTAGAGCTTTAAAGCAAAGGAAATAAAGTGAATTCTTTTTGCTGAGCTTTACAAACTGACTATATTTTGATTTAATGTCTTTGAGTGAAGTCTTGTTACCCTGTGCCTTATCAATAGCATAGTAAAACAAAAAAAGAACTGGACAAGAAAGAGAAAATGGACATTTATTACCTATTGCATTTACAAATCAACAATTAAATACATAATTTGAGCAAAGAGAGAAATCACATTCCTAGATTCCTCGATTCCAACGTGCTGCCCTGCTGCGCCATGATGAAAAACAAGTCTCCCTCGACCTCTAACACCACACAGAAAAATCTGTTTTAGATCACCGGATGCCTTTGATCAGAAGCTTCAGTCACTGACCAGTATGCCATGTCACATCATGTCTGATGCTGGCAGTCTTTTTATCAGTAGCAAGCAGATGCTCATACCAGCAGCTCTACCGTTTTAAAGTTATTTTGCTTGCTTTGGAGGACTGGAGTCAGAGCTACAGAGGCCATAAGATTATGTGAGCAACAACCTGACCAAAGAATGAAGTCTTTTGTCCTCTGTGCCTGCAGGTACAGTTTTGTCAGCAGCAACTGTCTTCACAGCTCACTTTAGCATAAGAGAGAGTCCCCTATGAAATCCTGATGAATTTGAATTGTTGTGTTATGAAAATACTTGAGATTCAGTGATTTACGGGTCACTTAATGAAAATATGACTGCAGGTCTTGTTTATAAGTAGCAATGAAAAAGTAAAAACAACAAAGTCAGCTGCATGAGCTCAACTCAATAGTTCTACTTCTTCATGTGACATGTAGCCATTAGGTGTAACTGGACAGGCTCCATAAAAGTGACTGAAAGGTGCTTTACTCTGTTTGCTTTGTTGTGTAGACCCATATGTGGTAAAGGCAAAGATCAATACCCTGCTGCTGATTCATCATTCAGCCTTAGTCCATACTGTCTTTGGTCAAACTAACTGGCCCCATTTGACCATTATATTGTCATGTGTTATGAGAAACACGAGGGGTGCTTGGCAACAAATGTTTGGCAGGATGTTTGAAGAATGACCCACATAGGCCATGGTCTGCTGCACACAGAAAACAGCCATTAGAACTGACAAGCGGCACCCATCTTGCTCATTAAGCGTTGAGCCTCTGAACTGCAGCTCAAGTAATAACACTGAAGTCATAACACTGAAGTTTGTAAGTCAGCCAAACTTTTTTTTTCTTCCATTTAATAAGTAATGTTCCATAAATATGTCAGTTGCAGTGATTAAATGAGCACCATGACTGGTCCAGAAATATATGGAGTTTGCTTATTCCTATTTGCTAATCTATAGCTGACTAACAGCAAATTCCTTCTTCCTATAGTGCACTAAAAAAAGAGATTTTAGTCAGACTTCACGGTCAGTCAGTGCTCAGTTAGTAAGCTGAAGGGTAGTGAGAAGTGTTACAGAGTTAAGAACACTTAAGGTAGTCTTGTTTTCATCACTTTCAGGTGCACATTTGCAGTAGGTGTAAGATTTGTTTAGTTTATTCTGGGGAAGAAGAAGACAGTGATGCAGAGAGCTAGTTCAGGTGTGTAGGGCAGGTGGTGAGCAATGATCCTGCCATTTCAGTGTGGTGCCTTTTCAATAACAAGCAACTGTTTAGGTCGTTTCTCCCCTCATGCACTTAAGGATGTTGCAGCAAATTCAGAGTAGAGTCTGACTCTTGGGGTACATAGCCCAAAAGATGTATAGCACTGTGTAAAAGCCTTGAGCCATCCCTTATTTCTTTATATTTTGTCAGAATTAGTTCTACAGACATCTTAAAAGACATCAAAAGCTCTTCTTCACCTGTCGGCTGCCTTTTGATCCATTTTCTGTGCTGAGGATCCCACGCTGCTTTAATAATGTTAAGGTCCAGGCTTTGGGGAGGCCAATCCATGACTGATAGTCTTCCATTGTTTGTTTTTCTATCCTGGTACCTTTTTACTGCACTGGCAGTGTGTTTGGGATCATTGTCATGTTGAAAAATGAAGCTGTTTTCAGTCAGGCACCACAAAATATTGCAAGATGGAACAAAACCCGATGGCACATTTCTGTATTGTGTCAATACAGAATAATGACTGAAGACACTCACTGTCGTACCTTTATCATGACCACTTCCATGCTTAATGCAAATGATTTGAACTGAAATTTTCAAATTTTCATTCATAACTCTCTGAGATCTGATGCCATTGATTTTCAGTCTATTTCTTGTGTTCCCTGTAGATGAATCAAGTTTGTTTGGGGTTTTTTCCTATTTCTTAAGGACTTAGCTTTCAGATACTGTTCATCTGCTCTAGATAGTTTTTTAAGCCTACCACTTGTTCTTACGTCCTCTGCTTGTCCAGTTTTAAGGGTTCACTGCGCATCATGCCAACATATGCCAAGTTTTCAGTTAATAGCTCTCTGGGAATCACTTTGTTGAGTCAAAAATGCTACTTTATTTCAGTCAAACTGTGTTACCTTTTTGTAGATTTAACAAAAAACAAATTAGTAACAAAATGCCTAAAGATACTATTTCAGGTTGGTTGTTTGCTAAGCTGCCTGTCATGTATAGTTACAACGCTGATCCCTCTCTTGAGTTAGGTGTCTTTGTTATGCTTGAATGAATCAGAGGTCAATGTTGAGTGACTTAACAAACAACAACAACAAAACACTCAGGTAAATGGACTGGACTGAAAATGAATAAAAAAACAAAAACAACAACAACAACAACAAAAACAGCTAATGTCCAAAGAAAAACTTAGATAAAGACTTCCCAAAAGCTTTGAGCACTATTGCAAGGCCACTTTACAGGAAAATCTAAAGAAATGGGAGGTGAATCTAGACTTTTGCACAATACCATTAAAAAAACAAACAAAAAAACAAAGGTATTTGTTCTTGTGCAATTCTGAGGTCAGTGCTGAAACTGCAAATGTGCAAAGTTGTCAGAACAGGACTTTCAGAGAAGAACCCAGATGTAGGAGGAGAGAAGAACGCCAAAGGTCTTCACAAAGAGTTAGCAGTGGCTAACCACCAAACAAAAAATAGGTATGGGTTTGGCTTTTTAAACAAAGAGTTGTGTGACTTTTTGATCACACCATGATAAGATGCCTTTGGTTCTCCAATGAGCTTCAGCAGAACAATTCTACATTAGGTACTGGCACTGCATCAGTGGAAAAGAGGCATATTTTATGTCACTTTGACTCTGTTTTCTGAGATTGATTATGCTAAGTCCTGAACTAAAAACATTTTTCAATTTAGATACTCATTAAATTTTTATCTTTGTACAGGCCAGGCTTAACTCATGTCTGTTTATATTGGTTTCTCCTTGAATTCAAGACTTCCAATTCAATGACTCTTTGTTTGAACTATAATACTTAATTTATACCACTGCCATTGAACAGCAGCAGACTCCAAAAGTGACATCATTACTGCTGGCACATGAGATGCTTTGGTGCTGTTTCAGCTGGCTGCAGCCCTCCCAATTTTTGTAACCTGGTGTGTGCAGTGCTGCTGGCACAACAAATGAGCTGGAGGCACAAGTCTGTGAGTCTCCAGAGGCATCACTACAATCCATCAATGCAGCAGCATAGGGATTCCCAGATGGCACAGAAGTTGTGCAGGGAAATAGCCACAATAAATGGAAAAGATGAGATTTTCTGCAGAAAGCTTGAGTTTATGAGGCTACTTTCTACAACTCCACTTCATCATCTGTTGGTATTCTGGCAGTGCATTTTTTTTTAACCTGCATAGATCATGTTTCTAACATAGAATGACTACTTTCTTTAAAAAAAATGATAGGAGCTGTAAATTACCAAGTCATGCCTAAAACCTAAACACAAAGTAAAACACAAACATTAAAACCTAATTCAAATCAGATACACCACTTGCATCTGTTCAGCAGCAAAGTGGTAGATCATATGCAAAGGCCCGAAGCGACGGTGGCACTCTACATCCTGTCCAGCACTATGGCTGTTATAATTTCACTGACATGGTAAGTGCTTTGCGAAACAAATCACATTTTCCGAGAGACTCCAGCACAGCATAAACAAGAAGGCACTTGTTTTGTATGTTAGTGGTGTAGACATCTGTCAGATGGTGGTTTGGCTTTATATACTTTGATTCACATGCAAATGACAAACCCCAGCCTTCCACAAGTAAGAAAAAGAGAATGACCCATGAACAAGTGAACATGTGAACTCACCATGGGCATTTAAACTTGTTCAGTATCAAGTGTTAATAACTTCTTAGGAATTTTGGTCTTCCTGTGCCCAGTGGACTCCAGAGTTTTGCTTTCAAATCTGACTAGTGTAGACGCCTGATTCAAGGAACATACAGTCGGGAAATAGTTATTTGATCTATGCTGAATTTGTAAGTTTGTTCACTTACAAAGAAGATGCAAGAAATCTATGTTTTTTTAATGGTATTTTCAGTTTACTGATGAGAGAAAGAATATCAGCCAAAAATCCAGAAAAACATTATAGAAGTTATAAATTGATTTGCAGTATGTTTAGTGTCATTGCCATGCAGGAAGACCCACGATGCATCTTCAATGTTCTGGCGGAGGGATGAAGGATCTCGCTCAAGATTTTATGGTACATGGCCCTGTACTTTGGCCCCTCAATGTGGTGAAGTTGTTATGTTCACTTAGCGGAAAAACTGCCACAATACCTGATGTCTACACCTTAATGCTTGACTGTGGGGATGGTGTTCTTTGGCTAATACTCAGGCTGATTCCAAACAGCTGGATTTCAGTTTCATCTGACCACAAAACTTTCTCCCAAGCACTTCTCTGCCTCATTCAGATATTCACTGACAAACTTAAGATGGGTCTGTACATGTGCCTTCTTAAGTGTGGGATCTTACATCCACTGCAAGATTTCAATCAGTTATGGTGTAGCAGGATACCAGTGGTGTTCTTGGTGACTGTGGTCCCAACTGCCTTCAGATCATGAACAGGGTCCTCCAGTGTACTTTTGGACCAATCCATCACCTTTCTCATGATCATCCTCACCCAATGAGGCAAGATTTTGCATAAAGCTCCAGACCGAAGGCAATTGATTTTATATTTCTTCCATTTCCAAATAACCACACCAGCAGCTGTCACCTTCTCGGCAAGCTTATTGCTGATAATAGTGGTTTCTTTCCTTGGTTAAAAAATAAGTAATTCAAGTTGCTGCCATTAGCACTGTTGCCTCATAGCAAGAAGGTCCTGGGTTTGAATCCAGTCTGGGGCCTTTGCACACTGCCTCTCAGCCTATGATAGCTGGGATAGGTTCCAGTAACCTGCCAAAACCCTATATTGAATAAGTGGAAGAAATTGAATGGTTGTCTTTGAATAATATCGTAATGATAACTTCACTGGATTAACAACTGCATGCTACACCCAATAAAGTTCCTTCTGTTAAACCAGTTGAACTATTAAACATGCTAGAAAGGAAATTTGCTCTCTTCTTAGTCACTTTCATGTAACCTCCTTTCTAGGAGGTTACACCCCCCACTGTTCCACAAGAAGAGAATGGATTGGTTTGTTGGGGCCGATGTAGAAATTATGTAAGAAAGGCCGCATTTAACAGGATCGCTAGGTTCAAATGTCACTGCCACAAAGGTACAATGGTGAAAAGATGGAGGGTGAAGGGGGTCAGGTAGGCAAGAAGATAATGGCCAACAGCTGTGAATGAGGGTAGGAGGAGGAGGAGGAGGAGGGAGGCAGGTGCGAAATGAAAGGGTCAGAGCAATGGGGATGTTAATGTGGGAAAGAGGTTTGATACTTCTCAAGGAGTGAAAAGTATTCCTCCTGTTGCTAAAGGTTATCAGGTTGCAGTTTGAGAGAGGCCTGGTAAAGACAACACAGAAATGATCAATCTTGTATCAGTGTGTCACAAACAATACTTATATACATATATGATTAAACCACTCGCCACATAGCTCTGCGGATGTCAGTCAGTCTTTCTGGTTAGCGTGGGAAACACTGTAATACCAGCGATGTGGCATTATCACACTAGCATTTGTATGAAATTGGTCACATGGCTAAACTGTGTGGAGATTCACACCCACAGGTAATATTACTGTTGCCTGGTAACTAGGAAGAACACACTGGTCAGAATTATCAACACAGATATTTTGCTGTGAGGCAGCAGCGCTAACTAGCCAATAATAAGGCCACCGTCTCCTGATCCAGTGTAAAAGGAAATGCAATTAACTAAGCTGACTGTGCAAAAACAGGATCAAGCACAAACACTACTAGTGGTACTACTACTTCTCCAACACATTTTACTCCCACTGTAAACGCTTCCATGTAAGATACAGTTATGATGCAAGATTGTTTTGTAGCATGCTGAATAATTGAGATCATATCCAACCAGTCTGTCACAGAAAAACATGCGCGGCATCTGAAGCTTTAGAGTTACTCTAATCACAGCACCAACAAGATTACATGGACTGTGTAGTTACATAAACATGAAAAAACAAGATGTAATCCAGGCCATCTCACCAGCTTTCAGTCTTTTTTTTTTTTTTCTAACTGTATGTGGAACAAAAGGGCATGTCACACTAACGTTTATGCTGGATCACCCACTCAGCATTTTTCCTGGCTTTATAAATATTACCACTTGTATACCAAGCCTCCGCTCACACCTTGAAAACTATGCTTATATATTGCCTACTTCACCAAAGGCAATATACAGCAAATGCTCATTAGTGATTTAATAGCTACAGGGTTTTCCTTTCCAGAAACTGATTAATAATCCACCGCATCAAGACCTGCACACATAATAACCATGCATTTATTGAAACTAATAACTGACAACAGCTTAAACCCAAGACCTGCTGCATTATACATGATTTCCCTGCAGGGCCAAGAAAAATATACTAGGCATGAAACTGCCTTAATTCTTCTACCAAAATATAAGTTTATCTGATTGAAAATCAATCCCCTCTCCTTTGGGCACCGTGTCATAGTCAGTCCCCTAGAACATTGTCAAGAGCTTCACTTTCAGTTCCTCCCTGGTGGATAGGTTTCCATATTACCAGCTGTTAATTATTCATCTATGCTTGCCTGGCGCCTCAGTTGGAAAATAAAGCAAACCTTTTGGACTAGTGATACAGAATAACACGGTGACCTTTCTGCTGAACCCCGGTGAATTGTCCATTTATCCCCCACTGCTGGTATGAGTGAAACTGGAGCAGAAGGTGGAGATTATTTCTTCATGTGCAAAACGTGTCTCCCACACAGCTCGAGTCCATAAACAGCCAGCAGAGTGTGCGCAGTGCTTGAAGAGCTAGGTACAGTCCCCTTTTGTAATGTGCAAAATGATATCTCTGCAGTGTGACCATCTCTATTACAGCAGGGAGAGATTGTCTTACCATTTGGATTTGCTTCACAGAACACAACAAATTAGCCTGAGCTGCTTGCTCTGGACTCGCAGAGGAGAAAATGTCAGAGGCAAGGTAAGCTGCAAGACAACAACTTGCAAATTTGCTAGGGTAGGTTTGGAAAAAATTACCAAGTCATCAAATACCCCAAACTCAAGTTAACTTAGATGCTCAGCTAAAATTAATTGACGGAGTAAAAATGAATCCAAGGACCCCGGAGAAGTTTCTTTTCCAACTCTGCATTAGTTTATTCATCATTAAAATTGAATAATTAAAAGCAAAACGCATTAAAACAGATCTGCTACATACTAATAATAACTGTTTATTCTGAAGCAGCCATTTAACAAATCTTCACAACATGTACAGTAGATATGTCCTTGACAAAATAAACAGGAGCTCATGTCAGTTGATTTCTTTTTTGTTTTGTTTTTTATTTTATTTTTGCATGATGTGCGAGCCCTTTTAAAAGTCCTGTATGCCCAAGCCCATCGGGACACTTAAAAATTCAGGAAGCACTCTGGATTGTTGCAGAACGTGGAAGGATGAGGGACACGCACACTGATGGATGAAGAAAAAAAAAAAAAAAACAAAGTTATAATTTGTTTGGTTAACAGATTATGTGATATAACAAACATTTTTGTATTTGGGGAATCTTACAAAATAACTCATGACCAGATCTTTTCTGGTCAACTTCAAAATAAACTGAGATCTTTTACAGCTGTGACTGAAATAAAAGCGTTGAATTTCTATGAATTTCTTGAATCTATTACAAATTTCAAGATTCCCACCACAACAAATAAAAGAAACGAATGGGAAATTCTAATTTCTTTAATATAAAATGCATTCATGGTTTGTGTTTAAACACCAGTGAAAAGAAAACACATGCTTGTTCATTTATTTACCTGCCCGTGTAAACGCAGAAACATCAATCTCGTGCCCTTGGCGGCTGGTAGTACTGCTGCGTGGGTCGCGTGCGTCTAGGCTGGCCATCTCCCCCGCGGCGAAACTCTAGTGAACTGTCATAGTAACCATCATCTTCCTCCTGCCATTGTACATTTGATACAGTTGTGATGTGTTACTGTGAGTAATCCACCTAGAACTCATTCATATTTTATCACCTTTCCTCACCTCACTCGATCGCAGTTTAATTAGTAGTTTTCATTTACTATGAACCAACAAGTTCTGAGTTTGATATTGATGGATGTTTCCCTTTTTTCTTACCATGACATCAGCATCGAGAGGTTTGATGTTATTCAGGAGGACCTCTTCACAATTTCCATAATCGCTAAATACAACCACAGCCGTGGAGCCAGATGGATGAACGGCATCTATTCTGGCATGGTAGAACTTCACACGCACAACCGGACAGAAAAAAAAGAAATCTCATTGCTCTCAAATACAAACCTTTGAAAAACAAATCAAAGGCACCGTCAATACTGCCAAAACGAAAACGGGATTATTTTTTAGCATTTTAAATAACTTTAACTGTCAAACCAGCGCTCAGCCAAAGGAAAAGAAAACACCTTAAATACAGCAATTTTCAACAATCGTCAACTATTGGTGTGTCATACATCTAGGGATGACGTACCTTGCTGTCTTCCCAGTAAAGTGCCAGGCACTCATCTCCAGGTTTCCACATGTGTTCAGAAATTTGACTTCTCTCTGATCCTCGAGGACCTTGTCCTTTGCCTTGACCTCCCCTTCTTTTAGACCCCGGGTTATTAGCATTGTTTTTCTTTGGGGGCAGCGGCTCCCTGTTCGGTGGACAAGACGAGATTTGTGGTTTGATCGGCCCAGTTCTTTTGTGTTCCATAACGCCGTTTTGGAAATGAGAAGGATCTCCTGTTGGTATATAAGAACTCTGTGATGACCCCACTTCGGAGCCTCCCCCCTTTAAGTTAAAGTTTGCTGGCCCACTATCCCTTTGTCGCTCAGGGTGATCCAAGTTTGCCCGCTCCATCTTCCCCTTCCTCCTGCTGTTGTTGAAGTCTTCATTTCTGTCTACACGCTTATTTCCTTTTCCGTTCGCTTCACTTCCTGACGAATTGCTCAATTTCGATGTGGGTACCCCTCTTCTGTGAGACGGCGCTGACATATTCCCACCACCATCTCCATTTCTGGACCGTTGGTTGAAAGATCCACTAAACTCCACCTGCTGCTGAGGGTCTTTTGAATGAGTGGAAGCAGACACGAAGGGAGAAGGAAAAATCTGCTCGTCACGCATCTCTTTCTTGTCACTTTGCGATCTATCGGACATCCCTCGTGACCACCTCTCCTGGCCCTTCCACTGCTGGGCTTGGCCTGACGTTTGGGGGGTTGTACAATTAGAGAGAGGCTCCTGGCCAGGTTTGGGAAAATCAG
Source organism: Etia nguti (assembly GCA_015106755.1). NCBI lineage: Eukaryota > Metazoa > Chordata > Actinopteri > Cichliformes > Cichlidae > Etia > Etia nguti. Next base: position 22,352 of record VUQG01013032.1, read on the forward strand.
TGTCCCTGTGAAAGCGAGGCGGTCTGTCATTCCTTTGTTGCCTATGGTCATTATGCGAGGAGAACTTGGTCTGAGGTGTGTCTTTGGTGTGATAGTCTGAGTTGTGGAAATTTCCTTTGTTTTCGTGATGTCTCTGTGGAGCCTGGCTCTTTGGCTCTGATAAAAGCAAACAAGAAAAGATCAGATTTATTAAAAAAGTATGGCAAAACAATAATGGGACAAATAGTGGAAGGAATACTGACAAGTGCTTGGTTGGTATTTCAGACCAGTGCTGATTTCTTGTTGTCAGAAACATGTCTTAGTTTTTCTGACCTCACAACAGCCATCTGTCTCAGTCTAATCAAGGCTCAGTTAGAAATCAGTACATTCTTACTAAAGAACTGGCTTCAAAAGGTGCTACAAACATCAGCCATACTTTTTCTTTTAATTGTGTGCTCTCCCAGAGGCCCTCCCATAAGTCATCACTACACAGGAACTGGGTTGGAAGTTGCACAGATCTATCTCCCTTACACTTTCTCTCTCTCTCTCTCTTCCAAAATGATTAAAAAGAAAAAATACACTATTCCACAGCTTGGAATATAACCCACCATCAATGGAGAAAACACCCATTTTGGATTCCAGAAAGTCAAACAATGTGCTCGGTCCAGATGGTCTTCCTCCTGCTCCCTCTTGATCATCTTCATTTCTGGACCTGCCTCTTCCCTTTCCTCTGCCTGAAGGAAACCCAGGAAAAAAAACCCAAAAGATTATTTTGACAAAGATTAAATCGATCAGTTTGAATCTGTACACTTTCTGGTCTCCTGCGTCTACATAAAGTATGAGACTTTATTGGCATTAGCGTGCACGTGAGAACTCAACTGAATTTACTTTTAATCAGTTTGTGCGGTACCTTTAAAATAGCTTTAGAGTAAGAGATTTAAACTGTACCAGTGGCTGGTTTGAAAAAAAAATCTAAGTAATTCATTGTTTCATTGTGATTGGACAAGTTTCAAGTTACAACAGGTTGATTTTCACTAATGAAACAGACACAAAGCAATGACTGCACCTAAAACAGAATATCCATCTAAAACCTTAAGGTGTGCTTGTGAAAATAGCAATAAAGTGTGTGCCTGCAATTTCTGGTAAATGGACTAAAACAAGCAACAAAAAAAAAAAAACCTGCCACAAAGGACCTTTAACTAGGCTGCTGGTGATTTTCATTGCATTTAAAGAACCTCCACATCACTCCTCCAACCTCAATCTGGCTCTGCTTACTCTGTAGACATATAAATTGTTATGCGGCCAAAGTGGGCAGAAGGCGCATCTGGGGCTGTGTGTGTGTGTGTGTGTATACCTCTGGGTTGTGGCTTGTTAGACTCAGCAGCCGCAGGGCCAGGTCTGCTACCAGAAGATCCAGTCAGTAGGCTGTTCAGTGCCACTTCAAGGTTGTTATTATTGTCCATCAGAGCCTGTCGAGCAGCCTCTCTGTTGAAGCCCATCTCCATGATGTGCCTCAGAGCGCGTTCGTCCACCTACCCAACAAATAAAAGGAAATATATTTGTTGTATGGAGAGCATAGAGGAAGATTACATGCATATGATGATTATAAGTACAATTACGAGGTTATAAATGTAGAAAAGTTATTTTTAGAAACAGAAGCAGATGTTTAGTGTGACAGAGATTAAAAACAATCCACCCAGGAGCTCCCTTTTAAGTTCTGTTTACCTGTGAGAGCCTGTTGGTGCTGGAAACAATCAAACACTACTCCCTCATCAAACACTACAATTTTACGTTCTGTCCTATTTCTTCAACCCAAACCCTTCAGACTAGAGAAACTGGCAGGACACAACACAAAGCAAGACAAATGGACTGCCACTTGATTGGAAAACCTCACCAGGGCTCCAATCCATTTACATTTCCACAATATTATAACCGATGCCTCACCCAATCTCTGAACCATGAAATAAGACTTCAATCCAGACTAAAGAAACCACAGAAGAACACAGAGCAAGTTTGAGCCTTTAAATTGCTTTGTTACAGTGAATTGGGATTTCAGTAATGTGAGGTAAAGCCATTATTTCAACAACTTTTTTTTTTAATGGTTTTGGATTATAGTTTGTGTTCTCACCAGCTCTCTGTAGTTCCCATCTTGTCTGCTTTCTGTTCTTTCAGCCCGGTCCTCCCGTCTCCTCTGCTGGTAAGACTCTCGGCTCCGGGAGGAGGAGGCAGCATTGGATAAATTGCCGCCTGCATTTCCTCCACCGCCAAACGTGCGGGGGCCCTGACAAGGAAACAACATTAGGATCAATAGAGCTGCAGGGTTGGACAAAGAGAAAAATACAATAAAAGAAACAGAACTCTGCAAATGACAACGTAATTATGATTTTTAATTTGAAGGGTTACACAACTGTCAAAGGCAATTAAGGTCGAGGTGAATGCCGATAAAGAGCGTATATTTTTAAATTGAGGCCAAATTAAGTCACTTGTGCAGGAGGTGCAATCGATAAAGCAGCAAATTTTGCTAGCATGGCAAAAACACTGGTCCCGAAAATTAACAACTGAAAAGCTAACAAGTGATAAAGGTTTGGATACCTCTTTGGTCTTGGCCACCTCAGCAATAGCTGCAGTCCGCTGCTTTTCAAACTCGTCATTCTCGTCAGTGCTTTTGACCACAGTGTGAGTCTGCAGGGTCTTCCTCTGGTCCAGTTCTCGGCTATCCACTTCATCCTTCCTTGCACACTTCTACAGGGAGAGCGAGAACAAGGCTGCAGAGATCATCACTCGTGTACGCTTTCTTAAGTACAGAAATTAGTGCGCTTGACAGTTTGCACATTTCATGGACTCAAACTAGAACTCAGATGAATTCATCTGGTGTTTCTCAAACTTGACTGTGAACTGTATTTAATTTCAAAACAATTACCGATGGTGGCTCGGTGCCAATGAGATGGAACTCATCACTTCCTGCAGCTGTTCCTCGACTGCACCAAGTGATGATTTAGTCACATGGGCCAGCAAATGACCGGAGCAATGATATTTACTTTAGACTAGGTTCAGCCACTCTTTGTTTCAATAAACATCAAACCCTGTGACTATTTGAGGGTATCTAGCATATTAAGGTAACAGTGGAATTAGAAGTATTCTGCAAATCTTTTTTTTTTTTTTAATTTAAATCATTAACACAACAGGTTGTATTAAAATGATATTCGTCATAGTAACAAGATTATGCTTATATTAAAATGATGAAGGCCTGGCTTTCTGTCTTGAGTGCACACTTATTTAGAGTGAAAATTAAGTAACCTGTGCAATTATCAGTTATCGAGGCAGACTATTTTTTTTTTCTGTTGCTCACATAATAACTCACCTTCCAGTGAGAACAGTTTACTATTTTTAAGTTCAGTAAAATTGTGTTCTGGTCTGTAGGCTAGGAAGGCTAGCCAAAGAATAGGCACAAAAACAAAGTGAATTGAGAAGAACTAGCAGACAAAGGGAAATCTATCTGCATTAATATCATTAGGATCATCGTGTAAGTAAATATGTTTTGAACTCAGAGCTTGAGGTAAAAAGACAAAAAGTCTACTGTCTAATGCCATGTAAACTAAATTCTTCTGACTGGGAAATGTCTTTTAAAAACACACCACAACTACACTTTTAAAAACATTCCTGCTGTGAAGCATGATGGTAGAAGCTCCGTGCTGTGAGAGCGCCTCTGAGTAGCAGGAACCGGGATAAGTAAAACTGACTCACTGACAGAACATAGATCCAAGCAAAGCGCAGGCACACGCATTTGCTTTCCAGCGCCAAATACCTTGGAACAGAGCAATCTAAAGCGACCCAAAGCAGACTTACTCAACACTAAGTCCTGGAATGACCCCGCATTAGAAAATACAGTTACGCAGAAGATCTAGAGGCTGTTAAATAAGTCCCAAATGCCCCCCCGTCATAAAACTTTCCAAAGCTTGAGCAAATCTGGAATGAAAATCCCAAAATCCAAGTGTCAAGCTGATACCAATGCATTCACTTGGAATAGAAGAGAATAGAATAGAATAATCCTTTAATTGTCCCACAAGGGGAAATTTGGGTGTAACAGCAGCAAGAAAGACACATATACAAACAGTACACAGAACACAGAACAGAAACATACGCAATTTTTTACATATTTACATAAAGGAAAATGGTTACCAGAAACAGAGTACTGTACAGTTATTAAATTAAATAAACTGAAATACAGATAAGAGGGAAAAACCCAGGTTGTAGTGTGAATCGGTTGATAAAATAGTTACAGCGCTGATGTAAACCTCTATGTTTGTTGGGAGCAGTTCTGATTGTACAGTCTGACAGCTGCAGGGAGGAAGGACCTGCGGAAACGCTCCTTCATGCATCTAGGATGCAGCAGT
>VUQG01013033.1:2211-17743 GCA_015106755.1 Etia nguti
GAGGGAAGGTTTAAAAAAAAAAAAAAAAAAAAAAAAAAAAAAGCGCACTGTATAGCAAAGCTCCGACCAGCAGGCAGGTACACTGCAGGGGAAATGAACTTTTCCCCACTTAATCGTGCTCCATCTTTTGAAATAAGCGGGGCTGTTTATTAATTAAGTTCACGTCGGCGTTTTAGTAAGAATGAATGTCACGTGCTTTCCTTGTTTATTTTTTACACTCCATACATCAGCGTGCATCGCCGTGTATATGACTGCTGTTGCCCACCCGGGGGACCTTATCTCTTCACACCGGAGTGTGTGGAACTCAAGCCCCCGGCCGGCCGCCGAAGAATAGCGGTCGTTAAATATTCATCCTCCGTTCCCGGTGGCACACTTTTCCTCCCTGCAGACCGACCCCTGCTGCTTCGAGACCCGCTAGAGCAGCAGCAAAGGCGTAAAGCTGTGTGAGTAATTAAGATTTTTTTTTTTTAATTAAAAAAGGGATTGTTTTTATTTTATTTAGATTTTAGTCTTTCGCCCTTTTTTGACCCGTAGGAGGATGGTGAAACGTGACTATGGAGCTCCAGTAACGTGAGGCTGCCCGTTCCCGAGGTCTGGTGTGTGCCAGGAAAAGGTGGGTTATAGGTGCATATATCCACACCCATTCCCCCTCCCTCCATGCCTCCCACATACAGTGCACAATCTATCTGTTTGCCTGCATGCTTTGGCTTTGGTGGGTCTTATTCTCTCCTGCAGTATAATGTTTTTCCCGGAGTTGGATTTCCCGGTGTTTCTCCCAGCCGGTTATTATAAGACTAAATTAAATCATGTAAGGAAATGCAGAATTGTTAGGTAACTGCTGTGTGTTGTGCAAGCTTTTTGCCACAGGCCTGTAAACTTACCTGATATCCGACCAACTCCTGACTACGAGAAGTGCTGCAGGTGTAATGCTGCTCCACTAGATAGCAGCAGATTACTGTGTGTGCATGTGTGTGTGCATGTGTGTGTGGATGTATGTGTGCAAAGTGACAAAGATGGTCTACAGCTTCCCCTTGGGACCTGAATGCGTTTGATGAGCCTCATCAAGTCCACCTCTGTCATAAGTCTGCTTTTTTTCCCCCCCTCCTGGGCATTTATCCCAGTTTCTCTATGTTGTCTCTTCTCTACAAATTCTATCAAAAGATGGAGGACCACCTGCCAGCAGCGATTGCTTTGGGAAAAGGGAGACTGGCTGCAGCTCAGAGCTTTTCACATTTGATAAGGGCTTTTCATTCTCCTTCAAAGGTGGATGTACAGTTTGAAACAAACTGTGGGAAAGCCAGAGGAAGAAAAAAAAACAGTCTTTCATCACACTCTCCATCTATTTAATACACACGTGCACCCACTGAAAGGCATCTTTATGAGCAGCCCCGTGCACACATGCACTGCTTGTGCCCTTTCCTGGTGTGTAATGATCAGATAGACTTACATCCAAAGACCAAAAGATCAGGATCTGGCAACCCAACACCTATACTCTGTAACAGGACTGATCCAGCAATCCGACCCCTTCCCTCTCGAAGAGGAATAATTTGGTTGATGGCACTAATAATCACAGCCCTGTTACTGATCCTTCACTGGCTCTCTCTGTATGTGTGCGTGTGTGCGTGTGTGAGAGTCATTCCTCTGTCATTGATACCTAGAGGGAAGACGTCATATCTCTAGCAAGTGGGTGCTTCTCCTGCCTCTGCTCCTTCTTCTGCTGTTACGTATGTGGAAGTAGGTTGGTGGTGGCTGCATTGCTCATTTTGAGGCTGTTTAAATATAATATTTCTTGAAAAGAAGCCTGTGTGAGCAGGACACACACACACACACACACACACAGACACACACACGCACGCACACGCACACAGCTGACAGTGTTCAGGAAACAGAGTTAGAGAATATTTAAGGTCAGATAGCATAAATGTGTGTCTGGGTGGTCAAGTCAGGGTTGTTATTTATTAGATCTTTGTGGAGATTATGACATTTTACTACTAATCAGGCTTATCTTATGCATCCCATGTCTGTCTATCTTTCTTTTTCCTTCTCTCTCTCTCTCTCTCTCACTATCTCAACCTTTTGTATTATTTATGCCCCGCCCCCTCAGCCGCCCAGAGATCTCAAGTTTCACCTGTAGAGCCAGATGACAAATTAAGACTCCTTCTACGAGCTGCCACAAGGAACTCTTTAAACCTACACATATATGCACAGGCAAAGACACACACAACCAGGCAACCCATCTGCCTTTCTTTTTCTCCTTTGCACACACACACGCACGCATGCACACACATACACGCACATTGGCTGTCACACACTCTGAGGAGGGCTCTGTGAACAAAGTGGCGTGTTGAGTGAGAGAATGTGTTGTAGTGAGCAACAGAGGACAGAGTAGGTCAGAGGAAGAAGCTCGGTGTGACCCAAAGACATTTGCCCAGAGTTTTAAAAGATATATAAACAACTTTTTGCTGAAGAAGAAACCTGCAAACAGGACTCGTCAGATTTAAAGACTGCAGACCCCAGCCACGAGCGCAGCACTTCCTCTTTTGTGACGTTTTTTCTGTCAGTGAAGTGGAGGTGACTATGATGGGGAGATGTTTGGATGAATGAGTGCGGCTTTAACTTCGAGTCTACAGATGAAGCACTGACTGGACCGTAGAGGAAGTAGAGCTGGAGCTTGTGAAACAGCTGCATATGTTGTTTGTGTGTTTTCAGTGCTTGCAATTGCACGAACGCAAATGCCGTAGGGATCAAACTGTGTGGAAATTAGTAAAATCAACACAGTAACAATTTCCTTTCAAAGAGTTTGCAGTGAGGTTTACAGTCAACGCGTTGCATACTAATGTAGAACTGCAATTTATAGAAGGCTTTTAGAGCTGACCTTAAAGCCTATAGTACAGCTGGACATTGATAGATGATGGCTCTTTTCACTGGGGTTGTGTATCGCTAAGTTGGGGTCAGGACCGTCTTATTAGAGATTTCTGGATAGAAACTGGAAATTCTAGATGATGTCTTCATGTTGTAATATAGAGATAGGAGCTCTAGCCATTTTGTAAAGGATATGATATTACAACATTTATTGGTGCTAAGACAAGAACACTGACTTATTTTACTAAATGCATTTTACTGCTGTTTCTGAATGTGACAGCAATATTAATGTTGGTCTTATTTGTATTTATGTGAGATTACAGACATTCATCTATCTATCTATCTGTCTGTCTATCTATCTGCCTGCACAGAAGCCTTCATGGGGACCCGATCTGGGCAGTGTCAAACTGCTCTGGCCAGGTGGACCTGTCCTTACACAGATACAGAACCCGCATATAGCTCTGGCACAAAGTCAAACAGGCACATATAAGGCAAGGAGTCTTTTAAAGGTCAGACTTTTTGTAACACAACATGCCTTTTATTGAACTTGAGAAATTCTCACAGTCTTGCCTTATAAACTCTACACATGTGATGTCTTTCTATTTGTCTTTTGAAGGTCAGCTCCATTGCATCTCTTAGAGAGGGCATGGTGTGCCCTTAGCCAAAATGCCTGGCAAGAAAGACCCCAAAAAGGACGCAAAGAAGGGTGGAAAACCTGAACCAGAGAAAAAGAAGGAGGAGGAAAAGAAAGGCAAGGATGACAAAAAGGGAGGGAAAGATGACAAAAAGGGAGGGAAGGACGACAAGAAAGCCAGCAAGGATGATAAGAAAGGTGGAAAGGATGATAAAAAGGGTGGGAAGAAGGGAAAAGAGGAACCGCCCAAGGGGAAAGATGATGGAAAGAAAGGAAAAGACAAAGGGAAAGGCAAGAAAGTGGAGTCTGAGGAGGAAGAGGAGGAGCTCCTGAGCGATGAAGAGGATGAAGAGTTCAGTGATGAAGAGGATGATGAGGAAGACTCAGAGGATGATAGGAGAGGGAAGGGGCGAGGAGGCAAGGGAGCTAAAGGAAAGAAAGCGGGGAAGTCTAGACGTGGTGAAGACTCAGAGGAGGATGATGACGAGGATGAAGATGAAGATGATGAGGAAGACGAGGATGACGAGGATTATGGGAAATCCAAAAAAAAATCCAAGGACGATCGCCACCATAAAGGAGGGAAATCTGATGCTGATGCAAAGAAGAAAAAGGGCAAAAAGAAAGAGGAAGCACCACAGATTCCAATGAAAGAAATCCCAAGGAAAGGCCTGAAGAACATGTCCAGGATGTTCATGAAGTTTTCAGGCTTCAAGCGACGCAGGAACAGCAGAAAGAAGCTTAAAAGTACTTCACGTTTATTCCTGGGTTTGGGCAAGAGAAAAACGCGAATTGCTAAGAAGAAACGACGCAAGTCCATGCTGAAGAACACCTCTCGATTCATGATGAGATTCAAGGCCAGCAAAAAGAGGAAAAAGGAGAAAGAGGCCAAAGAGAAGGCAAATGGTGGGAAGAAGCCAACCTATATGCTGCTTCGCCTGGGAGGGAACAACTCCAATGAGAAGAAAGGGGGCTTCTTCAAAGGCTTATTTGGAAAAAAGGATGGTGATGGGCCTGTTGACGACTTCAAGAACAGAAGTCTACTGCTGGGGAAAGTTGCAGCGGCAACTAACTGGCTGACCAAACGCTTCCTGTCCACCAAAATGCGGGAAAATTCGGGACAGCATGGCTGGCAAGGGCATAGAGCTCACAGTCGGCAAGCCAGCTCCAGACGTTATCTCCAGGGTTACCAAAACAATGGTTATGAGCATGATGAAGATGTGTATAGATACCAGAAAGTGTATGAAGGGTATGATGACGGTTATGGAGATGAGGCAGCATATGGAAGCCATGGTTACTATGGTTACTATGACAATGACAATGGGGCAGGGGGAGCAGGATACCATGACCTTGGTTACTATGAGGATGAAGGATTCAGTGATCCAAATGCAGAATATTATCCTGGTGGTCTTTATGATGAGAGCACGGGGGATTATTATAACCCTTATTCCTCTGATGATTACTACGCTTATGAGCAGCAGCAGGCAATGTATGGTGATGAGGGTCTGGACTACTATGCGCTAATGAGTGAGGACCATATGTATGGAGGAGAGGTAGATGGGTTCCTTGACCCTCAGACTCAGGGCTATTACGATGAAAATAGTCAGGGAGCTTACTATGGTGGCGAACAAGTGGGCTATTATGACATCGGACAGGCAGGTTATTATGAGAACCCTTATGTATCATCAATGGGAATGCAAGGTGCATTTGCGCAGGACTATCAACTTAGCTATACTGATGCTGGCATGCCATACCAAGACTTCAGCTCCCAGCAGGCATTTGGATTCCCTCCAGGAGGCCAACAGGTGTTTGGCTTTGGAGACCAAGTTGTAGGTCAAGTACAGGACCTGTATGGGAACCAGAATGTTGGCCAGATGGATCAGTATGGAGATGATAGCAGTTTAGTTCAAGGGGGGGAGATGACATTTAGAGTTCCCAGACCTCAAGTGCGCCTTTTCGGGAAAGAACGTCTAGATGTTACCTTGCCTCCTCCACCAACTTTGCCGCCTGATCCAGAATTTGAAGACATGTCGGAAATCCAGTACGAAGACCAGATTCCTCTCGCGCCAGGTCAGCCTGGTGGCATGATGTCATTACAGCAACAGATTGCAATGTCACCACAACAGCAAATGATGATGTCTTCTCAGCAGACTCTGTTGCCCTCTCAAGAACCAGTAATGATGTCCCCTCAAATGATATCTCCTCAGCACCAAGTCATGTCACCGCAGCAGCAGATGATGTTACAACAAGAGCAGAGCATGTCCCCCCAAATGATGTCATCGCCAATTATGTCACCACAGCAACAAATGATGTTAACGCAGCAGCAGCCGATGTTGCCACAACAACAGATGATGTCCCAGCAAACGATGTTGCCACAGCAGCAGACGATGCCCCAGCAAATGATGTTGCCACAGCAGCAGATGCCACAAGAGATGATGTTCCCACAACAGCAAATCATGTCACAGCAAATCATGTCACCACAAGAGCAAATGATGCCACAGCAAATGATGCTGCCACAACAACAGATGATTTCACCACAGGTAATTCAAGCTGTGTTGTGTCATTGAACCTGACAATGTTCTTAAAGCTAGAGAGTCACAGGAGGGTGTCTTTGCTGACTTTCAGTGTGATTCATATTGTAATGTGAATATAAAAAAGAAAAAATAGGACATTCAAAAGAGTACACATGCACTGCCCTTTCAAGTTACACAGGTCTCTAGTTTTAAATAATCCCACCACATGGAGAAATGTGGCAGTAACATATTCCACAAATAAAGAAAATATTGCTCAACACTGTTTAATTCAATTTTTCTATATAGTGCCTAATCACGATAACAGCTGCCTCAAGGTGGTTTATGTTGCAAGGTAAAGACTCTACAATAGTATAGGGAACAATCAGACCACCATGACAGCGGTAAGGAAAAACTCACTTTTAACAGGAAGATACCGACAGAAGGAGGTTCAGGGAGGGGCTGGCATTGGTTGGGGGCGAGGGGAGGGAGACAAAACAAAAACACACTCTGCAGAGAGCCAGAGATTAGTAATAACTAAGAGAGTGAAGAAGCTGAGTGAAGAAGAAACACTCATCATCGGAAGCCCCCAGAAGCCTAAGCATTTTGCAATATAACTAAGGGAGGGTTTGGGGTTGTATGATTCAGTCTGATTCAATCTTAAAAGTAGAGCGGGTGTCTGTCTCCCAAATTCAAACTGGGAGCTGGTTCCATAAGTGTCTCCCTCCCATTCTACTTTTAAATACTCCGGGAGCCATAAGTAAACCAGCAGTCTGTGAGAGAAGTGCTCTATTGGGGTGATATGGTAAATTTAATTCTAGATTTAACACGGAGCCAATGAAGTGAAGCCAGTATGGGTGAAATATGCTCTCTCTTTCCCTCTAGTCCCTGTCAGTACTCTTGTCAACTGAAGGCTTTTCAGGGGGGGGGGGGTTAGGACAGCCTGATAGTAATGAATTATGATAGTCCAGTTTAGAAGTAATAAATCCATGAACTAGTTTTTCAGCATCACTCTGAGACAGGATGTTTCTATTTTTAGATTATGAGTACTAAAACCTAAACATGTAACACTAAACGATTAGTGACAGCAGCATTAAACCAAATGAAATATTCTATGATTTCATTTGAACTGGAAATAGCAATAGATAATCAATAAGCCAATGTTAGACAGGTGTAGTTGCTTTTTTTTTGCTCATGACCAACAATGTGATAAGTAGTTCTTTGAAATAATTAGTGTAACCTTTTCATGATGAAAAATAATATTCCAGGCAAAATCAGTTTGCAAATCTGCTAACTACTTTTCACAGCCTGTTAGTTACTGCAAGCTAAAGTCCATGTTTCCATTTTGAACATAAAGCTTTGTGCTCTTTCAGCAGCAGATGATGACTGACCCAATGATGATGCCACAGCAGCAGGGTTATGGCCCACCATCCATCCCTACTCCAACTGCAATGATTATTAAGCAAGCGAACTTGTCCCCTCTTCCAGGACGCCGTATTCAACCCTCTCCAACACCATCCCGCCGCTCTGTCATTATGCCCTCCCCACAAATGCAACGTCATCCTTCTGCTATGGCTTCCCCAGTACCCTCTCCTATGTTTGCACAAAGACGCAGTCCCTCTCCACAGCCATCCATGAGAAGTGGGTTAATTAATGCCCAAAGACCCCCCTCTATTATGTCTAGGCGGCTCTCACCTCCTTCCTCCCCTATGGCCTCCCCGCTTGCTCGTCGTAGAATGCAACCTCAGAGATCACCCTCTCCCCTGGCTCGAAGTCCTTCACCCCCCCACTCCCCCCGTGCCTCCATGATCTGGCATAGTCCCTCACCTTCACCAAGAGCATCAATGAGGCAACGGTCTCCACCTTCTTCACCTCGTGCTTCCATGAGAAGGCGAAGTCCTCCACCAGCACCCAGTCCTGCCCGCAGCCCATTTGAAGCAAGAAAGATTCATAGGTCACCATCCCCTACCCTCTCTCCTGCTCATGTATCTCCCCCCCTCTCCCCACAGCTCAGCAGAAGACCATCTCCTTCCCCATCTCGTCGTAGCTTATCTCCTGCTGGGCCCCGGCCTGCCCTATCATCCCCTACTCTTTCTCGTCGCTCAACTCGACTGCTTAGGGATCCAACACCAGTGGCCCGGCCTAGGATGGGTGGAAATGTTCCTTTAGGTACTGTCAGACCCTCCCCTATGGGTCTCCGAGGACGTCCAGTGCCCCCACCAACCCAGAATGTGCGTCCTTTTCGTGCCTCCTCTATAAGAAGCAATAGGTCTTCTGTTCTCACAGTGGACTCCTCGCTTCATTCCTCTCCTTTCCACTCCCCTCACATGGTCCACCGTGCTCCCTTGGGGAGGAGAGAATCTGGAAGATTACCTCCTCGTCCCATTGCTCGAGGACGTCCACTTGTGGCCCAGCGGTCAGTAAGAAGTATGCCACCCCCTTCTCCACAGTTGTCCATTAAACACATACCGCACTCTGCGTCCCCGCACCTCTCTCCTCGACTCTCCCGTCAGCCCTCCCCCCTCCTGCCCCCTCGTGCTGTCCACTCGCCCACTTATGCGCCAGAAATGATGCCCTATGCTGATCCTTACACTCAACAGTCACATCAATTTGTAGCCCCCTCTTCTCCCATGCTTTCTGGTGCTTTGCAGAACCAATCTCTAAGACAAGCCTCCTTCTCATCCCCCCTTGGACCTCAGGTAGCCCAAATGGTAGGGATGGAGGATATGGTTCCTGAAGTAGACCCTTATGTTCCCTTTTCCCCGACGTTGTCTGGTGCAATGCAAAACCAGGCTATTCGTGATGCGTCCTATGTTCCCTCACTCCAGAGACCAGTGTCACCTTATGGTCAGCCTATGGCACCCTCATCTCCTATGCTATCTGGGGCTCTGCAAAATCAAGCTCTACGAGATGCATCTTATGTTTCACCTTTACAAAGGCCAGTGTCACCTCTTGAACCTTCTCTGTCCCATTCTTCTCCAGTACTGTCTGGAGCGCTGCAAAACCAGGCAGTGAGAGAAGCATCCTACGTATCTCCTATTCGTAGACCTCAATCCCCTTATCCCCCATCTGTACCTTCATCTCCAGTGCTCCCTGAAGCCATGAGACATGGACAGGCACTAAGAGGTGTAGCTTCCTATCAGACTTCAAGGTTCAGTTCACCATATGGACCAACTGTTGTTATGCCATATGATTATATCTCTGAGCCTGCCCCTGCGCCGCTGCTCCATGATGCACTGCAAAACCGATCTGGTTTGCAGAGTGTCTCAACTATGAGATCCCCTATGATGCAGCGTCGTAACCCTTATGCACCAGCTGGCCCACAGCTCCACAGTGCTCTTCAGCAGAACCCAAACCTTCGCCAAGCTTCTTATCACACTGCTGTGCAACTCAGACAGTCTCCATATGGACCCCAACCACCCTCTTCCCCAGCATTAGGAAGTGCCCTGCAAAACCCACAGTTGATGCAAGCGTCTTACCGTCTGCCAGATGGAACTTTGGTTTCACCATATGCAGATCCACGTTCCTCCCCTTTGCTTGGCCATGCCCTGCAAAATCAGCAAGTTCGTGGAGCTTCGTATGTCTTGCCCGATGGATCGATCAGGGTACGTATAAATGGAATATGCCAGTTACGTCGGCTACAACAACAGCTGCCTCATTACATTATACTCTTCTAATTCACACTCTGCCTCTACCCACATAGGACCCTCGTATGCCTCAGAAGCCAATGTCTCCTAACCTCTCGAGAGCTCTTCAGAACCAGAACCTTAAGACTGCTTCATATACTCTTCCGGACGGGACCATTATAGATCCTAGACAGCAAGTAATCCATGCCTTATGTTCCTTTCTTAACTTGTTCTTTTCATCATGTGTTTGTACAAAATAAGGAATCTTTTAATACATTTTTCTCTCTTTGTTTCTGCTCATTCAGCAACCCATTTCCCCAAACTTGGCTAAGGCCCTAAGCAATCCAGTTTTGCGTGAGGCCTCCTACTCTCTCCCCGATGGGACCATTGTGATTGACCCCAAGAAACAAAAGTCCCCCAATCTTGCAGCAGCACTTCAGAACCCTTACCTCAAAAGTGCATCCTACACCTTGCCAGATGGCACCATCATCATTGATCCACGCAAACCTGTCTCTCCAAACCTTTCCGGTGCCCTCCAAAACAGCGCCTTGCGGAGTGCCTCATTCAAATTACCGGAAGGGGTTCAAGACCCCAATACACCCATATCACCAAACTTGGCCAAGGTTAGTTATTGATGTGCTATGTGCTATGAATTTCTCTTTCAACTCACCCTCTTTTCCCCACATAGTAGGACTTGTGTAAAAGTTAACAGGTATAAGGATAATGTCTTCACAAGTTCTTGTGGTTCCAGTTTGGCTAATAATCACTGTTGATCTAAGGTGCCTCTTTAATTCACTGATGACTAAATCATTTGTCTCTGTTTTAAAACTTAGGCTCTCCAAAACCCAGCCTTGAAAGGAGCTTCATACACGCTCCCGGATGGAACTATTATAGTTGACCCAAGAAAACCAAAGAGCCCCAACCTGGCAGCTGCCTTGGAGAATCCTTATTTAAAGGGTGTGTCCTACACCCTGCCCGATGGAACCATCATCATTGACCCACGGAAACCAGTTGGCCCTGATCTCTCTAAAGTGTGTACCTGTTAAAAATAGTATATAGTTTAGCTTTGCTACGGTAATCTATTACTATTTATTTATATTGGTTTTATTTATGTTTTTATTGCTGTTTTAGTTGCTGTTTTTTACTTCTAAAGTTAAGCATAACATTCTAGCCATTACAGACTATTGAAATGAAGTGTAATATTAGGGACATTTTAGTGAACTGCAGCAACTGCACTCTTGAGTAACTTCTCTGCTTTTCCTCTGTCTCCTTCAGGCTCTTACGAACGCAAACCTTCGAAGTGCATCATATCGTCTTCCTGATGGGTCCCTAGTAATCCCTGGTCAGCCTCCAAACCTTTCATCTGCTCTGAGGCAAAACCGGGCTCTTCGTTCTACAGGTCTCTATCATCTGTCAGAAAACTCTGTGCTGTCAGGCGCGCCCAGACCCACACCTCCCAACCTATACACTGCACTGCATAAGGAAGATATGCGTGGTGCCAGTTACAGGTAGGAAACTATTCTGTTACTGGAAACTATCACAAGTGACCTGATTAGGTTTTTCCAGGTAAATAACCTGTTAAGAAATCAATCTGCAAGCTGGAGATTCATTTAAACTAACTAACAGACAAACCCAAATCATCTCCAGTTGACTGTATAAAATCGGCATATGTTTGATGGTTCTTTATACTTTGATTTTGACCATTTTGCAGCATTCAGTCTTGCATACTCATACTAGAGAGTAGGTCCACTTAATGTTCGTGTTCACATTTTGCCAGTGTGCCAAAGTTACATGCTTTTCAACAATTTTCTTGTCCATCAGGCTTCCAGATAAATCACTTCTCACACGGCAGTTCCACAATCCAAGACTGTCTGATGCCATTCAAAACCAGCAGCTTCGTTATGCTTCATACACGGTGCCAACAGGACTGCAGGGTGAGGACAATCGCTATGCTGTGATTCCTCCGTATGGGCCACGCTCAGGCCACTGGGCCAGAAATGCCCAAGGAGGAGGGGATGGAGGTGAGGACATTTGGGCAGCTGAGAGGGTTTTACCACATGGCACTGTCCAGAATTTATCTAAGTGGTCGATGTACAAAGAAGATGGGGTGTTAGAAGGATATTCCCCCGCACCTCGATTTGTGGATGGAAAGGCTCAGGACCCAGACTGGGCTCCGGAGAGAGAGAGAGCCAGGCCGAGAGTACCAGGTCAAAGCTGGTATGACAAGGTACCCGAATGCAAGAATAACCCATTTTTAGGAGGATTTAAGTTTCTATAATTTTTTACAATTGGTGGAGAATAGATTGGCATAGGAACAAGCGTAATGTAGAGATTATTCAAGCAATAATTGAGAAGCTTTAAAGCTAAATGGCCCTAGCAGCATTTCCTCGTAGAGTTCACAAACATCTGAATTTCTGCATGTTTTGCATCAGCTATGCATTGAGCCGTGACTGTACACCCCAGGCTTTGTTATTTGTGAGTGCTTGACTAATTATGTAAATTTCATGTGTGTGTCCAGATCTATTCTATCCTAAGCATGCCCACAACAAGCCACAGGGTTAAACGCTGGGCGGAGGGAATGGAGGACTTGACACAGCTCCCGTAAGCACAAACCATTATTAACTAACAGCCTCACTTCTTATTTACTTATATCACACTCTTACAAGCAGTTTATTCCCTGAGCACAGTGTAACACAGTTTATTCTATGACTTGTTTTTTCCCAGTGTCCCTGTAAGCTCTGAAAAGCTTTGAAACACTATAATTATGTAAATTATATGTTAAGTATGTGAGTGTTATTAAAAAAAAAAACAAAGCTACACCCAAGTAGATCTGTTGATCTTATGACCAATTCACATCCAGAGCAAAAACCCCGCTTTAGATATTTGTTTTGTTTTTAACTACAGGTCTTAGGAAATCAGAGAGCTCTTGAGTGTCTTTGAAAACTAATTAATGCTGGACGTCAAAGTGAGAGTGGGAGTGCTGCTTCAGCGGGACAATATGTGCTCAGGACATGAATTTTAATTTCCTGTGTTTAATTTCAGTGAGCTGAATGAGACCACTGTTCTGATGAACCTGAAGAAACGCTACGACCAGGATCTTGTCTACGTATGCTAAATCACTCATTTGCAAATTAAATAACGTAATATCATCAAATGTCACGGACACTGCCAGCAGCCTCAGTTCGTTTACCCTCCCTTTTGTCCTTCTGTCATCTCTGTCTTCCACTCAGACCTACATAGGCAGCATCCTTGTGTCTGTAAATCCATACAAGTTGCTCAACATTTACGGGACAGATATGGTGCTCCTTTATGAAGGCCATGGACTGACTGATAACCCCCCGTAAGATCTGTGTTTTTGTGTGCGTGTGTGTTTTTGGGCTTTTGCATGTGTTGGACCTGTTAGAGTTTCTTAAAAGAGGTAATACAAGATATGCCATTTTTGAGTGTTTTGCTATTAATAAACTGCAGAAGAGTATTAGGCTCGAAATGATTTAATTCTGACTTTGTCTCAGAACTGTGAAAAAGGTCAGACATTTTTCTGTGAACTTAGCCAAAAGTCACAATTCTAAGACAAACATGTGACTTTTTAAAATCTTTTTTGTATTTTACTTTTTTTTTTAATTCACTAAGAAAAAAGTCATGATCTGAAAGTGTTTTTTTTCAGTGACCTAGTTGTCTTCTGTAGAAAATTACTGAACTAACTTAAAGAAACATTTCTTTTCAATTCAATTTCAATCTAATGTACACATTTTAATCTGACCTGTAGTGACAATCTTCTGTGGGTCACTCTGTCTCGATGCATCAAATAAAACAACAAATCCAACCTGACAAACACAGATTTGCCTAAAAACATTCAGAAAGAAAGACACGTTCCCACTAGGAAATCAAACTCCAGGTCCTTACTTCTATTAGTTTCTGTTTGTTTTTTTTGTTTTTTTAATTATTAAAAGATTTCAAAGATGGCGTTTTTTTGGATATTATATTCTATATTAACAGAATGTGAGTTTCAGCCAGTGGATGTTTCTTAAAAGGTTTATGATCTAAGACCCCTTTCTAGACTATTTATTTATTTATTTTTCTAGACTACCTGGTTTTGGATATATCAAATGTGAAGATGTCTGCCTTGTTTCGAATATAATTGAACTAGACGGCACTAGCCTTACTCAACAGGAGCTTTTCTTTCTGTTTATAAAGCAAAAAAAGCAGGTAGCTAGCAAGCATTATAGTTCAGCTGAAAGGATGCCGTTATTTTTTACATTCTGTCAGGCTGCCACTAGCAAAGGGATAAACTAAGCTGGCATAGTTCAGAATAAACAAAACAGTTCCTTTATGAAACTTTTTTTTGGAGTAAATGGGTTGTAATTCCATGCAAGAGACATTGCCGATGAGTTTTTCAAATGCAATTTTTGGCACTTTGAGCGAAACAGCGCAATTGCAGTTTAATACACTGTATTCTAGAGAAAGGCAGAAATCTACACAGCTAATTTCTCCTGGTTACCTTAAACCAAAAATCTAGACGTATAAATAAAACTATAGGCCAGAGAATGGTTCATGATTCAGACTTTTTCTGAACCGTGAACCACAATACACAAGAAAGAAAACTATTAATTTGCATGTATATGAGTTTTAAAAATGTATCATGTAGTTCATTCCCACTGATGCGCAGAAGTCTCAAAAACTCACAAAACATCACGTATCAAATGTGATACACTTGGCGTTAAGAGGGTAAACCTTTAACTGAAACCTTTACAGCTGTGTTTGTGTGGGCATACACTGTCCCACTACATCTGTCTACATGTGTCGTAAGCTGTGCTCTGAGATCCCGTACGGCGGTAAATAAAGGTGTTAAAGGCCAGCACTCTCAGGTGTTAGTAACAGGCTCCCGTTACACTGTTAATGGTCTG
This sequence comes from Etia nguti, assembly GCA_015106755.1. NCBI lineage: Eukaryota > Metazoa > Chordata > Actinopteri > Cichliformes > Cichlidae > Etia > Etia nguti. The sequence goes on from VUQG01013033.1 coordinate 16,745, forward strand.
TTGCCAAGGGAGAGTTTGGTTATGGATTTCACTGCCACTTCTACACACACCAAGCTTACATGCACACACAACTGGTGGGTGTGTGTATGTGTTTTATTCTAATTCGACATCTTTTGTTGTGTTGCAGTCATCTCTTTGCCATTGCTAATCTCTCATATACCACCATGATGGATGCCAAAAAAGACCAGTGTATAGTGATCAGGTATGAAATGCTGATTAAAGTCAGATCTTTGAAACTGTGTAATGCTGTTTGGATATTTCCCATATATTTCCACATGTTGAACTTTTAGAGCTGGCAGGCATCATAAAACGAGTGCTATAAATCATTCATATTGGTGGTTTTTGTTATTCCAGTGGAGAAAGTGGGTCAGGAAAGACTGAGGCCACTAAATTGATCCTGCGTTACCTGACAGCCATACACCACAAACGCAATGTCACACAGCAGGTATATGTCCAGTGTCCAATTTTTTTGTATGAGTAGACAGACACAGAATGAAGCTCATATTTAGGCAGTTTAAACTAACTTTTTTTTTCTCTCATCGTGGTCTTTAAATCGATCTTCTTCCTTTAGATAGAGGTAAAGTATTCTCATCGCTTCCCCCATATTTTGCTCTCTTTACCATCATACTGAAAGTGCTCATAGTAATTTTTCTCTCTGTGCTGACTGGGCAGATCCTAGAGGCCATGCCCCTGTTGGAGTCTTTTGGGAATGCCAAAACAGTGCGCAACGACAACTCTTCACGCTTTGGCAAATACACGCAGATCTACATGGACGAGTGAGTAGTTACAACTTTTTCCAGTACGTTCTTCTTCTTTCAGCTGCTTCCTTTTGGTGTTGGTGCTACGCCAAAAATGGATTTCAATTGTTTCTATGTGTTTTTAATTGTAATATCTTTGCTTTTATTGTTAGATAGACTGTAAAGTATAGCATTTATGAAGAGGCTATATATAAAATAAAGAAATGACCTGTTTTGCAAGTATCTTTGTGACTCTACTCTG
>VUQG01013033.1:17763-41151 GCA_015106755.1 Etia nguti
TTGTGACTCTACTCTGTGTTATACATTATCTCGCCCATTTTGGTCCGGGTTTACTGGGGAATATGCTAATATGTCCCACTGGCACAGTTAGATGAGGAGTTGATTTTCTGTTAGAACTGTGACAGAGAACACATTACACATGCATGACTTGTTACTTAACTCAGCCTTACTCTGTGTGTGTGTGTGTGTGTGTGTGTGTGTGTGTGTGTGTGTGTGTGTGTGTGTGTGTGTGTGTGTGTGTACCTGACTGTGTAATTTTACCAGGGGTGTAATCAGCGGTGCCATAACGTCTCAGTACCTGCTGGAGAAGTCACGCATTGTCTTTCAGGTGAAAAACTCTCAAACACATGCATTGACACAGCAGCTCAGGTGGAGTCTTTTTACCACTGAGTCATGAGCCCCATTCAGACATGCACTCCTTTCCATTAATCTGACGGCATCTGAACCTATCACTACATATCCTAGTAGGTACCCTATTCACCTACAACAGCAGTCTTTCTAGGTACTAGGCCACTTACACGTCATTGAATGGCATTTGCATTGAAGAACAGGCAAGAACAAAGTCATAATGGTGTCTTACCTGTTTAATTAATTCACTGTTAACTTCAAGTAAGATTTAAACATTGCTCTGTGACGTGTTTTTGCCATCCACAGTCCAGATATACCTCTAAGCCTGGTATAAGGGAGAATTAAATGTTCACATACTGTGGCTCTAGTAACAGTGACATATGTCTGAATGACTTTGAATGACAGATAGCAGTGTCTTACACACGGAAAGAGACAGATGTAGAGATGTAGCCCGAGACTTTCTTCATGGTCGCTTTCATCTGGTCACACATCCTTTGAGTATCCCTCAAATATGTGTTTCTCTGTCAGCAGCATTATGTGTGTCTGTTTCAGTCATAGGAGATTTAAACTGCTAAGCAGTCCTAGTGTGTGTGCACATGTGTCAGGGTGACTTTTTTCTATGTGTGTGTGTGTTTATTCACAGGCCAAATCAGAGAGGAACTATCACATCTTCTATGAGATGTTGGCAGGCCTTCCTCCTCATGAGAAGCACTCGCTGTACCTGCAGGAAGCTGAAACTTACTACTATCTCAATCAGGTGCTCAAATTCAAACACGCAGACATCCATCAGATATCAAAGAATATCACAAGGACATTAATCTCCTGTAGAGTTACCATTAGCATAACCACTACTTCAGTAAGCCTTAAGCCATTAAGTCTTGACACTAAAATTCAATGGTTCACTCGAGGCACATTAGAATTCATTTAAAGTAATGATTCTGTGTGTAAAAAAAAAAAAAAAAAAGAATTAAAAAAAAAGAAAAAAATACTCCAATTTTTTTTCCCAGTGAAGGACTTCAAGTTTTCATGAACCTTTCCTAAACAACTTGTGATTTTACAAATAATCTGGGAAGTAAACAATTTAAAGTCAGATTTCAAGATGGGGTTAAAGACATTCTATATATTCAGCAGAAGAACAGCTTTCTAGCAATAAAATGTACACACACATCATTGTGTACAGCAGGGGTGTCAAACTCCAGGCCTCGAGGGCCGGTGTCCTGCAGGTTTTAGATGTGTCCTTGATCCAACACAGCTGATTTAAATGGCTAAATGACCTCCTCAACATGTCTTGTAGTTCTCCAGAGGCCTGATAATGAACTAATCATTTGATTCAGGTGTGTTGACCCAGGGTGATATCTAAAACCTGCAGGGCACCGGCCCTCGAGGCCTGGAGTTCGACACCCCTGGTGTACAGCAAAGGTCAAATATCGGACAGCAACATACTGACAAACATTATGGGGTGAATGAGGGCTGAGTGGCTTTACCGGATTCTCACATATGACTGTAGATTTGTGGTTATTTGTGCTTACACTTATTATACAAGGTGATTAACAGTACAGCATAAACATGTAGTTGTACAACTTTTCACTGTAACAATCAGATTCAGCGAGATTCTGCAAAATTGATCGGACAGAGCTTCACAGTGCAAATAGACAATGACCCAAAGCGTACTGCAAAAGCAGCCCAAGAGTTTCTTCAGGCAAAGAAATGGGATATTCTTCAGTGACCAAGACAGTCACCTGATCTCAGCCCAATAGACCATGCTTTTCAGTTACTGAAGCCTAAACAGGATGGAGAGAGACCCAAAAACAAGCAGCAACTGAAGGCAGCTACAGTAAAGCCCTCGAAGAGCATCTGTCTCACTTTATCTATAATATATATATTTATAAAAAATGGCTTGAATTCCTAAACAGTTAATGGAATATTTTTGTGAAACCCATTTAATTAAAGTTGAAAGTCTGCACTTTGATTACATATTGATTGTTTTATTTAATATCCACTGTGGTGGCGTGTAGCGTGATCCAAAATCACCCATTGTTAAACCAGTCCTAAACAATGGATGGTCATCCTGAAAGGGATCAGATTAATGTCTCAGTATTAGTACAGCACAGAAATGACCATTTCATTGCTCACAGATTTTCCATTGTTATCGAGAATTTACTGTACTAACTTCTTTGCCTCATAGGTGTTGTTTCATTTGTTTCCACATTATTACCCTTAGTTATTACTCCTCAATATTACTCATCTAAAAACTATGGCTGATGCCAAGCCGTTACTTGGTTATCACCATGGTAATTACATGGTAACTAAAGGGTATTATCACACTCTCACCTATAAAATGCCGCCAAAATGATTTAACGCAGGATAAAAGTGATCACACAGAGCAACTTTATATTTAAATACCTCCCCCCAGCATTACAACAGAGCAGCCATATCCGCTTACTGCCACTCCAGTCAGCTGACCTTTGAAATGTGTTGATGCTAAAACCATGAAACACCAGCCTATCCTGGTGAATAGCATTAACATTATACTTGTTGAACGTCCACTTTTCAACATTTATATTGAAACACAGGTGTGCGTAACTGCAGCCTAACAAAGCTCCAGGCACAGCTCTAGTCTTGTTTCTTATTTGTCAGCTGTCCTGCCAACACCACGTTTTTTTTCCCACACTTAGAAAATTACACATAGGTCATTTGTTCATAATTATGACATTTTGTGTTTGTTTCTGCACCTGTTGGCTCATCTTGGACTATTTCCCCACTCAGTTATCGGTGTGTTTGTGGTAATTACAACAACATTTTTTGAAGAGTAACTTAACCGGTGAGTAACTTAGCCGGTGTTAAGAGAGATAGCGTGTCATTGCTCTCCCTGACTGAAAGTCTGCTGACAAGGGAGCCCTTTTGCGCTCGTAACTGCAACCGCCAGTGAGGTCATGGTGCTCTGATACACCCTGAAGTGGATCCTCTACATCATTGCACCAAGAGACTCAAAGCTGCTGATAGGTTGCTCTTAAATTAGACCTAAAGAGGGTAAAATGTGTTTTCCCTAACAGTGCACGTGTGTGTCCATGCATGCAGGGAGGGAACTGTACCATAGAGGGAAAGGATGACGGGGAAGACTTCAGGCGTTTGCTGAGTGCCATGGACATCCTGTGTTTCACCCCAGAGGAGCAAAATGGCATCTACAGACTTCTTTCCTCTGTCCTTCATCTGGGGAACATCTACTTCCAGCCACACCTGGTCTGTCTTTCAAACACAAACATGTATTTAGTTTCACGACCTAATGGTGAGGATGACGTTGGCAGTAATAACAACAGTGACTCCATATGTGTGCGTCTGCGACTATGTCCCGAAGGCTGAGGGTCAGGAGGTCGCATCAGTAGTGAGCACGCAGGAGATAAGGGTGGTAGCTGAGCTGCTGCTGGTCTCACCCGAGGGCCTACAGAAATCTGTCACCTTCAAGCTGACAGTAAGTGGCGCACACTTTTGCAGAAACGGCCCCGTGCACACACCACAGATATGATTATTTCTGCAACAAAATATAGATGTTAGATATCAAAGATGTGTTTGATCCCCCAGGATACGGGGCAGGAGAGGATCTATACTCCGCTGACAGTGGAGAGTGCTGTGGATGCCAGGTGAGTGAGTGACTAAAAGTCTCAATCTGTTAAATTAAACATGATGCACCTTGCTCTCCTTTGGGGAAAAAAAAAAAAACTGAAATAAAAGCCTCTCTGACAGACTTGTTCAGGCTTTTTAATGTCCTCATGTTTTTTTTCACCCCCTTCTTTAAAATCATACCAGGAGACTGCTGAGAGGGAGCGAAGAGTCTTTGATATTCTCTTCCAATCTTTGGTAGAGGCATGTGAGGACAAAGGACGTCAGGGCTTGAAGTCGGGGGGGTGGGGGGTTTCAGATGTCCTCTGTTTCCATAGGAACCGGGTTTTCTGTTTCCATAGAAACCTTATTGTGCGTTTTTCATAGAGATGCTGTTGCCAAGATCCTGTATTCGCTGCTGTTTAGTTGGCTGACGGAGCGCATCAATGGACGCATCTACCCTCGTAACGAAGCCCTCTCCATCTCCGTGCTGGACATTTATGGATTTGAGGTCACACTGAAGAGCACTCCCAGTAACGTCACATCTGTGTTTGTGTCTGAGCTGACCGGTGTGCTAACTGACTCACATAACCCCCAGTTGTCTCTTCTGTGTGCCCTCCAGGAGCTACAGGTGAACAGTTTTGAGCAGCTGTGCATCAACTACGCCAATGAAACTTTGCAGTTCTACTTTAACAGGGTCATTTTCCAGGAGGAGCAGGTCAGAAAACCACAAGTTAATGTTTTCATTTCCCATTTAGCCCACATCAGTGACTGACCAGTTTGTTAGGTACACCTGTTCAACTTTTCATTTATGCAAATATCTAATCCCCCAATCACATGTCAGCAACTCTATGCATTTAGGCATGTAGATGTGGTCAAGACCACCTGCTGAAGTTTAAATTAAGAATCAGAATGGAGATGAAAGGTGATTTAAGTGATTCTGAACATGGCATAGTTGTTGGTATGAGATGGGTCTGAATGGCTTAGAAACTGCTGATCTGATGGGATTTTCCTGAACAGCCATCTCAAGGATTTACAAAGAATGGTCTGAAAAAGAGAAAATGTCAAATGCGCAGCAGTTTCTCTGTGAAAATGTCATTTTGAGGTCAGAGCAGAATGGCCAGAGTTCTTCAAGCTGATAGGAAGACAACAACCAATGTATCCAGAAGAATGAATGCACAATGCCTTGAACCCTGAAGCAGATGGGCTACAGCAGCAGAAGACCACACTGGGTGCCGCTACTGTCAGCTAAAAACTGAAACTGAGGCTACAATTCACACAGGCTCACCAAAACTGGACAAAAGATTAGAAAAATGTTGCCTGGTCCACTGAGTTTCAATTTCTGCTGCAACATTCGGAAGTAGGGTCCAAATTTGGCATAAACATCATGAAAGAATGGATCGATCCTGCCTTGTATCAGTGCTTCAGGCTGCTGTTGGTGTAGCGGTGTGGGGATATTTTCTCGGCACACATTGGGCCTCCTTAGCGCCGAATGAGCATTGTTTAAACACCACAGCCTACCCAAGTATTGTTGCTAACCAAGTCCATTCCTTTATGACAACAATGTACCCATTGCAGAATAATACACCATGTCACAAAGCTCAAACCCTCTCAGACTGGTTTCTTGAACACAACAATGGGTTTCACTGTACTGAATGGCCTCACTGTACCAGATCTCAATCCAGTACAGCACCTTTGGGATGTCGTGGAACAGAAGGTTCACATCATTGATTTGCAGCCAACAAATCTGCAGCATCTGTGTGATGCTATCATGTCACTAGGGACCAAAATCTCTGAAGAATGTTTTCCAGCAGCTTGTTGAATCTATGCCATAAAGAATTAAGGCAGTTCTGAAGGCAAACAGGAGTACAAACTAGCAAGGTGTTCCCAATAAAGCTTTCAGGGACTGTATATATGCAAGGGTGTCTGTAACTACAGATAGAAGCATCACAATAGTTTACAGGCAGCCACAAAGCAAATAAAGAACCAACAACAACAACAAAAAATGCATAGTTCCCCATTGAAGCCAACAACACAATTTAATGTAGCGACAAAAAAAGTTAAAATGACACCAGAGAAGCTTAAAGAGTTTTGTGTTAATGATACAGAAGCACAACTGTAAACCTATATTCCTGTTTCATAGTTGTAGCCCAATGTCATCTGTCAAAAAAAAAGGAGTGATTTTCAGAGGCACATTTAAACTCAGGCTATCAAATCTTTCACAAATCATAGCAGAAAGCAAGAAATAATTAGCAGCGAGTTAGTCGAGTTTTACACACACCAGCCTGATGAACCTTGGGCTTGTTTTGTGCTGAATTGTGCTGCGTAGGAGGAGTACATGCGGGAGCAGATCAAGTGGCAGCAGCAGCCCTTCGGCCACAACCAGGCATGCCTCGACCTTATTGCTGCTAAGCCCCATGGGATACTGCGCATACTGGACGACCAGTGTGGTTTCCCTCAGGTAAGCCCATTCCTATTAAACAGTTAAATAACAGTTTTCTCCAGAGTTATTGGAACTCACTTAAATTGAATCAAAAACACATACAATATGGAGGTGAATATAATAATGGTAAACACAAGCACTGTTTAATTAAGACAAAGATGGTTAATGATTTATAACTCCACGGAGAGAGAAGCCCCAAGTGCGCAAAGAACAAGTGATTGAGACCGACTCAGTATGTGGAGAGCGAGCGCACTTATAATAAGCTTATATTAGATTACAGGAAACTTTGGAAGAGTTGCACTCTTTAAGCGTGCTGTTAAAAAAAAAAAAAAAAACAAGCCAACAACAGCTCTAACTTCATATTTCATATCTCAGTTTTCAAAAGAAATTGAGTTAAAAAAAACCCTCACTATTGGATTTCTCATTAACCAGGAGACTGTATTGTAGCCAGCTCCAATCAATACAAAACTATCCCACATGCTCACTTAATTGCCTACCTGCTGCTATCATTATTCCCGGGGCTCCCAGTGTAAGAAGCTGTCTGAGCACATAGTGAGATAAACGTATTATAAGTCTCTGATGCTCGGAGTGAAAAATGAACACGCCGTTACATGAAAAACCTACTGAGGCGATCTGCCAAACGCACGCATGCACGCACGCACGCAGACATGCACAGGAAACATGTGTTTGTGCTGTAGAGGTTTAGTTTCCATGGCTCAACAACCATTAACCATCTCCAATCATTGCTAGGCAACAGACCACACCTTCCTTCAGAAGTGCCACTATCACCATGGAAACAATCCACTCTATGCCAGGCCAAAGATGCCACAGCCAGAGTTTACCCTGAAACACTATGCAGGGAAGGTCACCTACCAGGTACTTCCTGCCTTCCCTATTTTTTTCTTTCTTTCCTGCTTCTCTGTGTTTTGCTGTTTAACATTTTCAACTTTTAATTTCTCAACATTTCAGTCTTTTTTATAGCCTTTTTTAAAATGTTCTTCCTCCGATCATTTCCTTTTTATCCTCTCTTTTTTTTGCATCCTCACACACAGTGCATCTGGAAAGTATTCACAGCTCTTTGCTTGTTCCACATTTTGTCATATTTTTTCATTGTTTCAAATCATTGATTAAATTCATTTTCCACTTCAGAATTCTACAAACACTGAAAAAAAGTTTCAAATTAAAATTCTTGCAAATTTATTAAAAATAAAAAGCTAAAATATAACATGCACATAAATAAGAATTCACACTCAGAATTTAGGTCAGGTGGATCCTGTTTCCACTGATCATCTGTCTGATGTTTCTACAACTTGATTGGAGTCCACTTGTTTTTAAATTCAGACATGCAAGGGCCGCAGGTCGGACTCAAACTGGGGCTGTTGCATTTCAGCCGTATAGCATATGGGCACCTGCTCAAACAGTGAGTTAAACAGGTGCCCATCACATCCAAAGTCCATATTGTTCTTGGATGTCAGGATTTTAAACAATTTAAAATGAATACACACCCAAATCCACACATCTGACAGGCTAAGAGCCACAGGTGCTGCTGAAGTGACATTTTTAATTGAAAATTTACTCAGAGTGAGTGATTTTTCTTTTAGTTGACTAATTGCTTAACAGCTCCAGAATTAGTCCATCCATTCATTCATTTTTTTCCATCCATTCTTGTTCAGGGTCACATGCGTGGCTTCTATTGCGAATAAATCATTGTGAAATCGTACACGGGAGTACTGAAAAAATGTGGTATAATAATAAAAGAATGTTATATAGTATTGAAGGTTATTAGGTTTTTCATCAAAATGTCTTGCTTTGGTCAGTGTGATTGTGAAACACGTAGTGGCTTGGATACCGTGTGGTATGTTTTAAACATATTCTAATGTAATCTGTCAAAACCAGACTCCAGAGATATTTCCATTTCATAAAAATCTCTGTCGTTCATGCATGTGGCTGTACATTTCTGGTTTGAATCAATTTGCAATAGTTTTGAATGATTTGTGATGCAGGTCTACAAATTCTTGTATAAGAACTTTGACATGGTGCGCCAGGACGTTTTGGACCTCTTCATCCAGAGCAAGAACAGAGTGAGAAGTGGAAATGCTCAAAAAAATCACAATTATTGATTCAGATACTAAAGTATGGTGAAGCATGATATTATAATGTGATAATACTTGTGTGTTTCTGTGTGTGCAGATGGTTTCGAGCCTCTTCTTGAAGCACTCGGAGTCTTTGTCTCAGCAGCGGTCTAACGTGCGGCGCAGCAGCGCAGCTCGCCGTTATCAGGCCAACACAGTCAGCGCAAAGTTTCAAAGCAGCCTCCAAGAGCTGCTCGAAAAGATGGAAAGGTTTTAGTCAACTTCCGCTCATTTACCTCTTTAAAACAAGAAGACTGCATCGCAGCTTTCTTTGAAATCTCTCCCTCTTTGACACTCACTCGAGTTCCCACAATACACTGAGCCTATCATCAGTTCAGGTGGGCCATGAAGTCAAGCTCAGCTACAACTGGGATGAATCAGCTGATGGTTCGGCTGACAATCTTCTATGCATCCAGCTGACAAATCTCATAATGGGTGGGCAATTTAAGTAGCTTTATCCTAAAGTCACACAAGGAAAAACAGTGGACCACAACGCAGCCGTGTGCAGTAAAATGAAATGCTTACTTTGAAGATGAGAATCAGGTCAGTTACTGTCTTGAAAGCGGTTTTGGTGGATCAACACGCTGATAAAATAACAATAAAACTGAGTCAGTCTGCAGCTGAATAGGGTCAATCTGGCAATTATGTGCAATCTGTTTGTGATAATCTGGTGATTAACTGTGACAAACTGGATTAAATCACAAATCTGTTGGCATCAAATAGAAATTCACATTAGCTACTTTCATTCAGACTCCAGACACAACCTCATAGATTTGAAACAAATATTCAGAAATTACTTAACTGCAAACTGACCATGTTACCGGCAAACTTGCTTTTATATAGAAATATAACCAGATTACAATCAAACTGAGAGATGAGTCCCCGGGTGCAAAAGAGACACACTGCAGACCAATTTCCCTTGACTCAGAATATAAATTAGAAAGTTACTTGCCAACTTTTACCGGTCTGTCTGAGAGTGATTGCAGAGAGTCGAGTCAGACTGCAGTTGTTCGGAGACAGGTTGCCATGAGGTTGCCATCCTGTTTTTACTGTAGTGTGACTGAGCCATGAGTCTACCTGCAGTTAAGAATCATTTGCAAGCCCCTTTGTACCCCCCCCACCCCCAGCTCCTTCTTTCATGGTTTGTCTGACTTAATCAGTATCATGTCTACTGTCAGCGATGTGTCTGTTCCGTACAGAGGGTCTTGTTGGTCCTCTTCCTGCTGCCTCTAGCTTTGCATGTGTGCACATGGAAGGACGGGGAGGTGAGCAGTGCCACACCACCAAATATGAATCGCAGTCATGGGAAATATTAATCTCCTTTTGACTAAAGTGGTCCCGACTATCACTGGTGACAAAAGATAACGGTGCTTTATAAATGCATGAAATTGTCTGTGATGAGAGTGTCTGATGTGGGCAATGAGTAAAAGAAGGAGGGGTTTCTTTCACAGCTCTCATCAAACAACGCACACTCTATCATGGTCTTGTTCCTAAAGGCGCATTGAACAATTTGTTTTGCCGTGGTGTACCATTAGACTAAAGTGATTATCTCTGACAGCCTTATTAGCCTCAATCATGTCTCAAATAGATGAAAACTGAGGCCTCAGGAGGTCTGTCAGTCTGAAACTGTTAATAATGTAGCTCCAGCTATAAAAGTACATGCCATGCATTCTCATTTTCAGCTGGAAAGTAGACTTCTGCGCACAGTTTATCAGGTTTCATCAGATCATACATCTGTTTATTCACTTATCCATCCATTCATTCTCATCTATCTGTCACAGGTGTAACCCTTATTTTGTGCGATGCATCAAGCCAAACCATCTTAAGGTATATTTGCAAGTTGGATAATGTGTGCAGGCTTGCAGTGCTTTCTTGTTTTGATTTTTATTAATTTCTGTTTTTTTGTTTTTTTTTTAAAAAGCATATTTATATGTGTGTGTGCATGTACATGTGTGTTATAGGAGCCAGGAATGTTTGACATGGAGCTGGTCAAAACTCAGCTGCATTACTCTGGCATCATGGAGACCATCCACATCAGGAAGGAGGGTTATCCAATCAGACTGCACTTTCACAGCTTCCTATCGAGGTTGGCCACCTACTTATCTCCACACCGATTGTATTTGAATCATCATTCTCAGCTTCCTTTCCTCAAATAAATTGTTTCTGCTGCCCTCTCCCCTCGCTGCTTTCAGTTTTCAAAAATTGCTCAGATGATTGGCCTTTTTTTTTCTGGGTAGAATACGTTTCACACACCGATTTCTTCACGCTGAAGTAGCCATCTGGCTTTTGTCACCTCCTGCAGTAGGAAAGCAGCTGAAATCAATTGATCTCGCAGCACCGTTCACCGCTCACTGCCAAAGTAGTCTGAGAAAAAAACCAAACAATGTCAGCACAGTACAGCGTTTACAACAAGATTCACAGATAGAAGTTACCAAAGCTGTGAATGCCCAGAATCCCAATAAGCTCTCAGATTCACCGCATGTAATAAGCAAAGATACACAAGATTTAGATGTTTTCACAGAATTCAGATTGAACTGTCACATGTCGACGCAGGTATAAAGCCGTGCTCTGCCTGAAGGATACTCCACCTGCAGACGGAGAAAACTGCGTTGCCATGCTCCAAAAACTCGGTCCGGTCAAGACCGACTCGTATCAGCTGGGCGTCAGTAAGGTGAGCGTTCTCAGAAATGTGCACACAAGTACAAATCACGAGGTCAGCTATGTTGTGCTTTAGATTTAAAAAAATAGATGAGTTATTATTTATGTGTGTGTGTTTTTTAGATTTTTCTGAAAGAGGAGTTGTATCAGCTGCTGGAGGGCAAGCGTGACCGCGTGCTGAACCTAGCTGCCATGACGCTGCAGAGATACACGCGCACGTGCTTCATCCGAAAGAACTTCATCAAATTCAAGCGCTTTCTGACTGTGTTTGAAGCTCGTAGCAGAGGCTACCTGGCCAGGTAACATGCCCATCGTGTTGCCTTCATCTAGCGCTTCAAAGCGTCATCACTTCAGATTGCAAATGTCCTGATATATATATATAAATATATCCTCCTCAAAGATTAAAGAAAGCAGAGAAAAACTCCAAATAGTCACGATTGTATTTCCCTATTCTAAAAATCTTAAAGCTGAACACTATCAGTATCATCGGTCTTTTCCTGGAAGTCGACTGAGCCTCAGCTTTCTGCAGCGGCCAGCATGTTGCCCTGTTTTGTCTGGAGTTTCAGTCCTGCACTTGGCAATTTAGGCTTTAGGGTTTGGTTTCATAGAGTCAAACAGGTCAAACCTTATCTCAGACAACCTGCTTCTTTGTCCTTGATGTGAGGAGACAAGGCCAGAGGATTCAGGCTGTACTTATCCATCAAAGGTGATAGATGTCTGATTCGCTGCCGGCCCAGCAAAACCCATAGATGTTCAACCAATTTACATTTTGTTCTAGTGTATAAAATATCAATAAAAAAGCACTAAAACTCAAGGTCAGACATTTCAAGCCAGTAATTATATTTCAGCAGCGGCCAGTCTCCCTCTGATGAATTTGGGGAAGTGATGCATTAAATCTTGTTACACCGGTTGCAGCATTAATTCTTATTAGAGTAAGATGTCAGACTTTTGAAGGAAAACATGGGAATTTTATTCATGTCTTTATTTACATACAGTCATGATAAAAAGAAAGGACATAATAAAAATGATATCAACTACTTAGCAGGTTTTAAAATTAGGTAAATACAACCTGACATCAACAAAAGTGCATTACATATTAAACTGTGTCATTATTTTATTTTTTAACAAAAATTAAGGCAAAATGCAGAAGTAGTGTGTGAGAAACTAACTAAATGATTTAATTGTGTCTAAAACCACATTTAGCAGCAATAAGCTGAAGTAATCACTTTCTGTGTGACTTTATCAGTCTCTCACACCAGAATATTCCAGAGCAGAAAAGTCCAAAAGCTTCTGCTTCCAAAAAAAAGAAGATGATCGCACTGATCAGTTTGAACAGCACCCAGCTGCTACTGACCCTCTCAATTCCTATAGAAGCAGTAAGGGTGTTCTTAGTTTTGCACACACTGCTGCTGTATTTTGCTTTAGTTTTTGTTAAATAAACACACGACAGTGTAATATGTCACATTTGTTTAGTCATTTTTGTAATTTTAAGACCTGCTGGTGACCTGATTATTTTTATAATACCCTAAAACATAAAACCTCCAAATTTTAACGTCTGATATTTTAGTGATTTTACCATGACTGATTGAACATTAAATCAGTGTTTTCTCTGCTCTCTGTTTGCACATTTTCGAATCCTTCATGGTTAATCCTTTTCCTAAACAGGAAAAACTTTGCTCTGAGGAGGAAGTACCTAATCAGGTTACGCTCCGTCGTGCTGCTCATCGTCAATCGCCAGCGTTACATGAGGGTAGGCACGCACAGTTTGAATAAACTGCTGGAGACATTTACATATTTCTAAAAACAAGCAAACAAATCAAAAATGAACCAGCGTGTCAAGTATGATACTGTTGTGTTTCTGTCAGACAGTGGTGGAGCCTGCAAGGAAGGCGGAGGAGGTGAGACAGGGAGGACGTAGGGAGAATACGTCAAAGGGAGGAGGGCCGCATTTTGAGTAAAAGAAGAAGATGTCGTGTACGTGTATAAGTGTTTGAGTACGTGTGTGTGTGTGTGTGTTTGCAATGTGTGCAGGATCGCATCAATCGAGAAGTGGTGAATGTGACAACATTGCCCATCCCCGCTGAGCTGGCCGCCCTGCTACAGGCTGCTTCAGGTACACACACACACACACACACACGCTCATATATAACACTTGCTGATATGAAGACAGTCTGTGCTATAAAAAAAACCTCCATCAGAAGATGTGTTCCATCTCGTTTGCAGGTGGCCTAGAGAATATTTGCTGTCATATTTCTGTGCTCACACACGGCCTGCTGGTTTTGTTTGTATGCGTGTGTCGTGCAGGTGGTGAGGAGCTGCATTCTGACTGCTTGGCCGTCGTTCAGGCTCCAAAGGTTCAGGTTGACCCCCAGCTGACCCTGCCCCTGGACATCAACAACTACCTCATGACACACTACATCCGGGCCATATTTAGGGTAAAAATGAAGACACACGCACGGTTATGTTCAGATCGTGTTAGAGGACATTACAGTGACTTACATTTATGGCCTGTAGACATGCTGTAACCCTAAACATAACTGCTACTTGCTGAATCTTAAACCTTTTACCGTAACATTAAACCAAGTGGTTGTCATAAAATGTAATTATTTACAAGAAGAGGACTTGCTTTTTGACACCACCACCAATTTTTGTGAATGGTTTTAAATAAATGGGAAGCGTCACAGGACTCATTTATATGAGGATTGTAAATGGTGACTGTATATATCATTTCTCAGTGCTGTGTGTGTGTGTGTGTCTGTGTGTGTGTGTGTGTGTGTTTATAGGAGCCGTTGTTTGGGATGGTGACAGCCCCGCTGGAGAACTCCCTGATTCGAATGGATGAGGAGCTAAAACATGGAGCCCTCAATGTCTTCATTCTGGTATAGTTACATTCATTTGTTGCTGGTAACTCTGGTATCTACAGTCTAAATGAAAGCCTTACGGTACTGAAAGGTCAAATCTAATGTCAGGAAATGAAAAGCCATCAAATGAATGTGTCCTGTAGTTTTAAAAAACCCTCAGCTACAGTTAAGTCCACAGGTTTTTGGAAAATGATACTTTTTCTTTCTTGTAATGATCCCTCTGTACAACACTTCATTGGATTTCAAATCAAACACTCAAACAAGCAGGTGACCAGGTGAAGCCGGGTCCTTTGTTATTTCATTAAAGCTTAGGCAGATAAAAGATCTGTAGCTGAACGTGCATTTGCTAGCTCTTCAGCTCTCAATATGAGGTCCCAAGACATGTAAGGGAAGGAGGCTGTCAGAGGGATGGCAAAAACTTTAGGAGTGGCCAAATCAACTCGCACCAGAGTGATGGGAAGAGAAAAGTATAGAGAAGGAGAGAGACAGCTCACGATCCAAAGCATATCACATTATCTGTCAAACATGGTGGGGCAATGTTACGGCATGGGCATGTATGTATGGCTGCCAGTGGAACTGGGTCACTGGTATTTATTGATGTTGTGACTGCTGATAGCAGCAGCAGGATGAATTGTGAAGTGTGCATGGCTACACTCTCTGCTCAGACTCAGCCAAAAGCTGCAAAACTGATTGGACAGTGCTTCACAGTGAAAAAGGATAGTGACCTAAAGCAACCCAAGAGTTTGTCAAGGCGAAGAAAGTGGAAATATTATTCAGTGACCAAAGTCAGTCACCTGATCTCAACCCAGCAGAGCATGCTTTTCAGTTACTGAAGACAAAACTGAATGCAGAAAGACCCACAAACAAGCATCTCCTGAAGCTTTCCTTTTTTATGGAGCTTATAGTTGGGGCTGGATCAGGTGACCTTAAATCCTCTCTTAGTTATGCTGCAATAGGTCTAGGCTCCTTCATGGCTTCCCATTAAGTACTGACTGTTTCTTCTTCACTTACCTCTTTTCACTCACTGTGTGTTTTTACACCACTCTGTTATTATTAATTAGTTATTATTAATCTCTGGCTCTCTTCCAAAGTGTGTCTTTTGTCCCGCCTTCCTCCCCTCACCCCAAACTGCTCACGGTAGATGACTGCCTCTCCCTTACTCTGGTTCTGCTGGAAGTTTCTTTCTGTTAAAAGGGAGTTTCTCCTTCCCACTGTCACCAAGTGCTTGCTTATGGGGCGTCGTCTGATTGCAGGTGTTTTCTCTGTATTATTATCCATCACATCTTAGTTGCTTGATTTAATATCTGTCCTGGTCCAAACACTTGTGGTTCTAACTGTATCTGTGTTGATTTAACCATCAGTTTAATTGGACATCAACTGTTCAAAATCAGTAAAACCTTTTTTGACCAAACCTATAAGTTTGGGGGCTTGAGTTTTACTTATACATGTCTTAAATACTAACTAGCCATGCTTTTAATAGATACTTAGGTTCATGGGTGACCCAAACTTGAACGGGGCTCAGGAGAATCTGTTTGGGAACTACATCATCCAGAGAGGACTGGCCAATTCCAGCCTCAGAGATGAGATTCTGGTTCAGGTGGCAAATCAAGTAAGAACCACTTTTTTGTGTCCACTAATTAACTAAATTAGTAATTAAATTTTTTCTTAATTTACTTCATTGCTGTCTTTTGTACCACTAGGTGTGGAGGAATCCTAACATCCTAAATTCAGAGCGCGGCTGGCTCCTCCTTTCTTCCTGCCTTTCTGCCTTCCTGCCCTCTCAGAGGCTTGCTAAGTACCTGCTGAAGTAAGACGTGTGCCTGCATCATATAAACCATCCACCACTACTGGCAACAGTTTATTGATCTTTATGCTCTACATTAATTTGTTCTTCTGCAGTATTTTGCTCCTTGGTAATATGTTTGTTAGTACTTGTGCTGATACTTGTGTTCGTTCATGCTTGTTGTTGTTTTGCAGGTTTGTGTCTGACTACGGGCCGGAGGGCTATGACTGTGTGTGCCAGCACCGTCTGCTTGAGGCCCTGCAGAGGCTCAGTGTCGGGCCAGAGTATGTCAGGACGTACCCACCCTGCCTACTGGAGTGGACCGCCAATCGCAAGAGAGCTCACACGGTTCTGCACGTGCACTGTTTCGATGGTGAGAAAACAAACAACACACATGGAATGAAAAACTTTATGAAAGAGAATGCAAGTATTTTTTTTGTTTGTTTTGCTTTGTTTGTTTGTTTGTTTGTTTGTTTTTTAGAGATGTGTCAAAGTGCCCCTGAGCCCGGGCCTGGAGCTAGCAACTATATTTGTAGTCAGCATATTCACTTTCTTTGAATTTAGTTAAACTCAATCCTGTTTTCACATCATTTTGTCGTTTTGTAAAACTTGCCAAGAAGCAAAAAGGAAAATGATAAAGAGAATTTAAAAAAAATTGCATTTATATTATTTTTATTTAACTACCCATTGCCTTTTTGACTGAATGCTCTTAATCTGGTGCCGCAACACTGTGCAACATGTACACACATAATAACTACAAGATGCAATCAAAGGCTTCTGGGAGTCTGCCCAGAAAAAAATCTAAACCCTTACCTGATATAATTTTGGAGGATCTCCCTTTTCAGGATCACCTCCTCGTGTACCTCTGGGTCACTTTCAGCGAGGCTGTTGCTTTTCGATTGCTCTTTGGAAGTCTAGTTTTACCTGTTTGAAAAAAAAGATAGGGAGAGGGCAAAAACCAGGTTAAAATGACTCATGCTTTCATGTCAGGGACATCACCCTGACTTTACTCTGAGACTACATGGTGTCAAGTATCATGTCAGGAGCATGATGTAGGAAAATGGTCCTTATTTTTTTCCCACATTCAGTGGGCATTGCACTGTGAATTTATTACCCAGTATCGGTCTGTGAAAACGGAATCTTTCTGTAACGTCCTGAGATGTCCAAGGGAGATTATTCACCGCCATTATTCACACCAACACAATCATCGCTCACCACCCACCCTGTCTGACAAACGATTTTGTCCTTTTCTCCAAAGATAAATTAAAGTTGAAGCCTCAGAGTAATCTAAAATTAGCAAGAGACCATCTAAAATGTGAGATTGGCCACATTTATATCTGTATGGGAGGCGTTGTGGTCTTATTATTGAACCTATTGAATTGATCATTTGGTACAATTTGACTCTCCGTGGCTGAGGCAACCTCGACTGTCTTTATTTCCCCCTGAGTCCAGTCAATGTGTGCACTCTTCAGCATGAAAGAGGTATCTGTCTCTCTCTCTCATTTCCGCCTCTCATTCAGCTAATCTGTCCTCGAGCCTCGTGGCAAGTCCGCTGAGGATTAGACAACACCTGATACTTGCTCTGGTTCACTGGTCTTGTTTGTGCCTGTTTGCTGTGCTGGTGTCTGTGGGAAGCTTCCCAAACACACCAGTGAGGGCGCTGAGAACTTTGTTTAAGCAATACAGTGGGGAGAATGGAAGACAAACAGCATTTAGCAGTTCATTTTATTCACTCTGGGACTTTTGTTCTTCAGGTGTGTCCTTTCTGTGTCCACTGCACTCATGGACAACAGGAGAAGAGATGGCCAAAGACATCTTACAACACAGGTACCATCTTTGTGTCCGACGTTACCACAAATTCACTGGATAATGTAGAAATGTTGAAAAGAGAAAAGCGGATGACAAGTGAACACATTACAGTCTTGTATTGTGTTGTGTGCCTCTGTATGTGTGTGTCTAGGGGTGTGGTGGAGGGCCGTCGAGGCTGGTCGGTGCTGCTGAAGGAGCCGGCTCAGTGGGTGGAGCTAGAGGGCTCAGACTACGTTCTGGACCTGATGTCAGATCTGGAGCTTCCTGCTGACTTTCCTAAACACAGCAGCTACTTCATCATCTCTGCACAGGAACCAACCAGAGTGCGGGCCAATGCCAGCATGTAAGACACACACACACAGACACACAGACAGACAGACAGACACACACACACACACAGACACACACACAGAGAAAGAGAGAGAGAAATCTCTGAGATTTCATGAACCCATCCAACCATTATGGGGTTGGGTTTGTCACTGTTTACATTTTAAGAGGATGCAGTTAATAAGTGCATTTACTCTGGTGCTGCACTTACTCATAACTTTGAGATACTTTTGAGATATAACTTCAGGTCTGCTGGAAATATTTAACTTTTCAATCCACTGGTAGCACAAATTCCATTTAAAAAATTAGTGAGGTTCTTTGGATCCCTTATCACAGGATTTGAAATAATTTCCCACTGGAATTTTCTTTAAATATTTCACAAAAGGCTAACATTAAGGGACACACCAACAAGGTTAATATAGATTTATTTACTCCAAATTTAGATTTTCTTCATTCTTCCCCTATTATTGATGTCACAACCCCAGATATTTATCCTTTATGAACACTAAACTCTAATACCTAAGCCTACACGATGATTTAAAAACAACTCCACCTTGACCTGATACATCTCTGAAATGTCAGTAATGATGAAATAATATACAAAAAGTAATTAGCCGCAGAGGTATTTTAACTTCAGATACTTAAGATTAGTATAGTTATAAATTATGCTTTCCTTTGTCTGTACCTGCAAACTGACTAATTCAATTAGAAACAACAATAAAATATTGTTTGTAGCTGTTCTCAGCAAAAAAAGGTTAAAACCCCCCCCAACAAAACTCTTTAAACTGTAGACTGTATATAAAAGATGGAAGTTGCCAGCATGATGTCAGTCATTCATTTGTGAAACCATGTTTTAAAAGTTAGCGACAGACAAAATGCTAAAATCTATCTTACTTTTATTGAACCTGGAAGTGGGACACTTAAGAGATTGTAATGCTACATAATCAGCTAATGTTAGCAAGCTTGGTTAGCAAAGTGCATCTGCACACACAGATATTTGCTAATTAGTACTGTGTATCTCACCCAGACTTCAAAGTGTATTCTTTGACAGATATTTGTCAGAGAAGCTTAGCAGGTAGCTATTGGTTATGGCTCTCTGGGTTGGTATCCACCTATCATTAATGCAATTAAATAGATAAATAGAAGACTGAACATTTGTCACGAACTGAGAAATTTGCTATGGAGACCAGAACAGGTTTTTGTTCCAGGGTGAAATGTGTTGATTTCTCCTGTGAATTTGGATGTTCTGACATGGGAGTCTCTGGGGACTGACTTTCAGTTTTGGATCCAGCCTCAGACACCAATTCTTTGGTCTCATTTTTCAGTCGCGGACATTGTCCCCTGCTTAAAAGCAACTGCACACTCCCTGCTTGGCACCAGATAAAAATACAGTAGCACAAATAGTGACTCATTGTTTCACAAAGCCGAGCTTTTATTAGCTAAAGAAAGTTGGTAAAGACCAAAAACGGAGCTTCCCAGAAAAACACAGATATGAAAGTTGCTTGGAACTGTTGGATGTGTAAAATAACTAATTGTTTGCAGGTTAGCTTAAACCTTTAAACAAATTTAAAGCCACATTTTAAGAGTCTGTAAAGGTGTCGCCACCAGTTTAAAACAGCCTTTTCTTTCTTAATGTGTCACAGAAGCCTGTTGGGGGGTGGCTTTAACACGAACGATGATGTCATATCTACAGCCATATCTAGCTCGGATGCAATCAGCCAAGGTACGTCACTACGTGTGCACATATTGACTGTGACTGGAGCAGACTTCAAAGTCGTCTCCCCTCTCTCAGACCTGGAGCCTCACAGAGGGATGGATCGTTATCTTGACAGCCTGTTTGACCCTGTGCTGTCTGACGGAGCTGGAGTAAGTTACATAATTCATTCACTCTGAAACACTTGCGCACATGCGAGCAGACTCCTCCATCTACCACTTACTGTCAGTCACTGTAAATCTCTGTAGAGCTCTATTTTTAGAAAGTGGGCATGAAGTGTGCCTTGAAGGAATGAGCTGTAGACTGGGTAAAAGTCACTTATATATACAGTCCATATAGAGAGCACTTTTGCCACTAGCATGCAGACAGTTGTGAATATACCTCTGAGAGCAATTTACAGTAGAAGCACCTAGTTTCAGGTCTGTCCTGTGGACTTTCTCATGTAGGTCTGAGATGTTCAAAAGGTTTGGTGTTTGATCAAATAAACCTTTTTGTAATTTGTAGCCATTTTTTCCACTGATAATAATAAAAATGCAATACAAAATAACACTGGATAAGGTGCATAAAATGAGATTAAGGACAAAAGACATTTAAAGAGGGCAAAATCTAATTAATGAAGAACAATAATTCTTTTACATCCAACACCTTCTCAACAGGCGTCATCAAGAGACTGACAAGATTTAAAAGGAACAAGAGACTCAGTGGGAGTTTGGTAGACAGTGAATATCATAATGTGGGGCCCTAATAGCAAAAGCCTGAGAGTCTTTGTCACAAACTGTGAGCTTCAAGTTAATTACAGCAAAACTGTGACTGGGAATTAGGGCACGTTTCTAGAAAGCAGGATATTTAGTAAAGTGTGTCTGGTGATTTATGTTTTTTAGCCTGGTTGTGCCAGATAAAAGAGATGTATCATTTTTTAAAGCTTTTTATGACTTGAAAATTATTTTCCTGCAGCAGTAAAAACAATTATTCTTCATCTAAAATTTGTGATTGCAGAGAATATTTGAAGACTGAGTTAAAGCCTTTTGTCAGGGCAGTGGTGCAGTGAATGCATGGCCTTGTCGGCCGGCCAGTCCTCAGCTGGGACGCCGATGTGGTGAATGTTAGTCGTGCTATCGGATGTGGCTGACAGGAATTAGCATGTATCAGATGTGTTCTACAGACCTCTCCCGGCCAGCAACCTATTCCGTTACCCAGTTACCGTAACTGTCACAGCCACCAGATCGCCACGAAGATTTCCCACCCAGGGGATCTGCTTACGAGGGAGTGACACTCTGGCAAATGAAGGGCTTATTTTTTAATGAGACATGGCCTACAAACGCACACACTCCTGAGGATTTATGGGTCAGCGGCTGATTTCTGATGGAACGGTTGCACACTGAAGAGGGAGATTCCTTTGATCACACAGCAGACAGTCACTCGCTCTAAGATACTATAAGCACAAATGCTGTTTCAACAAGCAGACACACAGATACATGCATATATTGTATATATATATATACACACAAATATACATAGAGTTCTGTGCAAACGTTTTGAGCTATCCCTCGTTTCTCTACATTTGCTTACAAGCAGCCAGACTTTCTTGTGATTTTTAAAATGGACAGTTCTCCAGGGTTTCTGAAGGCCTTTCAGAGTTTTTCTCTGAAGATTGGCTGCTCTTTAAAAAAAATAATTTTCAGTTTAGACCTTCAACCTGACATTTTCAGAGGAATATTTTTTTGTTTGTTTGTTAAGCTACTTTAAAATTGTACCTTTAGGCACTTGTTCCATTTTCTTATTTTGAATCTATGAAAAATGACAAATAGAAGTTTGAATGGGATCAAATGGTATTTGTGCATCAACAGGTGATTCCCAAAGAGCTGTTAGCTGAAAATTTGTCATACCTCACCACTGTGTGCAGTATGTCCAGGAAGCTGGACAACTTCACTGAAACCTCACTAGAAATGGTCTAAGTGGAAGGGTGGCTGTGGAAAAAGCCATGGAAACAGAGAAAAGGCATTTGGTTTGCCAAATTACACAAATTACACAAGAACTGGACCGAAAATCAGTGATTTTTGGTCTAGAACAGGTGTGATTGAGCGATTAATCCAAATTCGACCCTGTTGTTTGCATTACCTCCCTGGAGTTGGCGTGTTCAAATCACATGACCAATTTTAGATGATGTAACAGTAAGACACACCCTTGAAAGTGCGGACTTTAAAGTGCATGCGGGTTTTTAAATTGTGTTGATAGGCCAAGTAAAGCCAAACTTATGATAAATAATTTGCACCATGCTTTTTTCTGAATACTGTTGTCACATTTAGTGTCAAAATGAAATGTGAATTCAGACGTGTGAGGTTGTGCTGGAAAGATGACATCAAATGAGGCAAAGTAAACAGTTTTTAAAGGTGAAATAAAAAAGTAAAATCAAAAGTAGTCAAAAACTGTGAATGAATCCCTTGACTCCTATGGGTAAACACATTTCTAATGTGTTTATTTTCTTATTGACTAGTTTGAAGTATAATATTAATACATTTAGTGCAAAAATGACTTTGGCTCTTTGGTCCTTGACCTCACGGTGGCTTTATTCATCTTTTATATACAGTCTGTGGTTTTAAAATCTGCTTGTGTATCCTCACAGGAAGTAGAATCAGCTGGAGGACTATCCAGCCGGATGAAGGGAGCTGGAGGAGTTGGTGGTGGTTGGCATCAACAAGGAGCGTCCACGGGCCCGCCGCCTCCACCTGGAGGTCAGTCACAGACATGGGCACACACGCAGTCCTGACAGATGATTAGCGTATGCAATAAAACAAACACACTTAAAATCTGACAGAAACTGGATGGCTGCGTGTGTTTGTGTTCACAGCTGTGCGAGTCCTTCCTGTGGGAGGTGTGATGTCGCCTCCTGTTGCTGCAGTGGCACCTGTAACACCTGGTTTGTATCACGAATGATGACGGGCGGCGGGGGGGGGATCATCAAACATGATTTTCCATCCTGTTTACTGTGTTTTTCCTCCAGATGCCCAGCAGGCTGTTTTGTCCCAGCAGCAGCAGGCGATTGTGAACCAGCAGGCCGTCATCATGGTGCGCCGCGGTTTTGGATGCGCGTCTGTTTATCTATCCCACTGATCTCTGTTACGGATGTAATGTGTCATGTTCTTTTTTCTCAGGCCCAACAGATGACTATGCAAGCCATGGCTATGGTCGGCAGCCCGGTGTCGAGTCCGCCCACCTCCCCGATCACGAGCCCTCCCATGAGTCCTCTGTTCCATCACCCTCTGAGCCCGTATGCCCCCGCGAGCCCGTATGCTGCCATACCGCCAAGCCCGTATGCAAACATCCCACCGAGCCCCTACGCTAACTTCACCCCAACTCCCTTTGCTGCAGCAGACATCCCGCCTCGCCCCCATCCTCTCTCTGCTCAGGCTCCATCACAGCCTCAGGCTCGGCCTCCTGCTGGTCCCCAGACTCAGCCTCAGGCCGCCCCCGCCAACCCTAACCCTGAGCCAGCCTCCACAAAAACTGACAAAGCTAACCCAGCCGCACAGGTCAGTAACTCCGAGACATGTGAGGAAACGGTTCGTACTGACACGTTGTGTAATATTCCAGCACTGTCGAGTGTATAAAAGAGGCTGCCGTGAACTTAAAGCAACAGGAGACATTATCCAGGAGAAGCTGTTTATTTGAAATACAAAGAAAATATGTGTTGTTAGGATAATAAGCAGCAGCTGGTT